>VZRX01004394.1:0-14897 GCA_013398075.1 Notiomystis cincta | reverse complement strand
AAAAAAAGTAAAAAAAAAAAAAACCAACCACAACTGCAGAACAATAATAACAGCAACTCAGTTTTGAAAGTCTTGTCATCACTGCCAAAACAGACACATGTAGGGGGGGGAAAAATGGTCAACTCAAAATATTGAATGTTTTGATAGTTTTTGTAATGTTTAAAACTACGTATTTGCTTTTTTACACTTCAGTATTCCTAGCTATGGCCAGATTCTTTACTTATATAACAAATGAAGTTTTGTGGTGTTCTAAAACCCGTATTTTAAGAAACTCTTCTGAGAGAAACGAACTCGCTGTATTTAGAGAAAGCTTTTGCTTTTATTGATCAGTGACGCCTCCTCCAGCACGCAGAGTTCATCTCCTCACCCAGGGCTGGTGGTTTTTACTGTGCTGAGGCTTTGTCCTAGGCCAGCTGCCATTGCCTCCCTCCCTCCCTCATGGAATAAGCTTTGATGAAACTGATTCTTGCAGAACTTTACCTAAATGAAATCTGTGCAGTCGAGTCTTTCTTTGTTGCTCTCTTTACCTTTTTCTTTTTCCTTTTCAACATAGACACCTACTCCCTATTGCCTTGCAGCCCCTTGTGATGAGGATGGATTTCATCCTTGTGATGTTTGATGCTCCATGGGTTGTTCCCAAAGCCACTCCACCTTTTGTTTGCTTGCATTGCTGGGAGGAAACAATCTGTGCAGGCTGCAGCTTTCGAGGCTCGTGTGGTCACGCTTGTAATGCAACTTTTTCAAAGAGATTTATCAGAGAGAGGTCAGGACTGGGAATTGTCAAGGGGTCAGAGTTATCATGCACCAAATTTGCACCCAGTAGTCTTAGTGCATGATCATTTTCACCCAGGGTTTTGCACAAGAAACCACTTGTTCTCACTGATAACTTCATTTAATTGACTAACTCTCTGACTGCACAACTGCTGAATGGTCATTTTAAATATTGTAAATAGAATCCTGGGTTAGTTCAAAGGCTAAGGGCTCGTGTGGAGGGTTTGTGGGGGAAAGGATGGTGGTGTGGACAAAGCTTGGGTGCAGTGGTCAGCACACCTCTCAGCCCTTGGCATTGCTGAATTTCGTGTCTGAATGGGAGCAGGTCTCTGAGTAACCCTGTGCCTCAATCTGTCTGTCTGTCCCTGCAGGGACAGCTCTGTTCTACCTCACTGGGGGTTGTGAGGCCAAATGTTGGTTAACACTTGTCAAGTGCTTTCAGATCCTCTAACAGAAGGTGCTGAAATATTCTGGGTGCAGATTTGGTTATGGGTGCTAATTTTTGGCTGTTTAATCCTGTGAGTGCTACTGTGGACACTGGTCATGAGCAAAAAAAGGACTTTTTTAAGCATAAGGATGTCAAAGGCCTTGGTTATGCTAATAACAGTATTGTTCATCAGAGCTTTTGTCTTAGGGCAAGCTTTAGATGATTTGACATGCTTTTACCCTCTCCTCTGCCGGTGGAAATCTCAGAGCCCCTCCCTGAGTCTCTGCCTTTCCAGGGACCTGAGCAGCAGCCAGGGAGAGTCTGGGACTGCAGCCCCAGGTGTGGTCACAGGGTGACAGAGGCCATTCCTGTCACAGTCAGGGGCAGCTGTCCTGCCCCCTTTCCTCAGAAACACCAGGACAGCAGCCATGCAATCCCATCCAGCTTCTCCTGCTGCTCAGTGCAGGACACTCAGCACACATCCACCAGGAAACCCAAATCTTGGCTGTGCTGGGCTGCTCTGAGCTGCTGGGGGTGGGAAAGGAACCTGGGAGATGCTTTCATGTCAGTGAGAGCAGCTTGTGTAGGAGAAAGCAGGATCCCAAGGGAGGAATGCTGCTTTGTTTGGGTGGCTGCTGAGAAGGGGCTCCTTTCCTTCCTGCCTGAAGCTGTGTCTGGTTATTTGGAGATGCTGGTGGAACATCACTAAGGACTCACTGAGGTTCCTCCTCCTGAGCTGCACCTGGTGACACACCTAAAACCTGCTCCTGCCAGCTCTCCCTTGGGAATGCAGCTTTGTGTGCATGAGGATCATCCTGTGGTGGGGCTGAGCCCAGCAATTCCTTCAGGGAATTAGGGGGACCTTGAAAAGGCCTAAACGAATTTTTAAAAAAATTGTTCAGTGGGAAAAATAGCCATTCAAACCAGCAGAAGCCACAAATAAAACAGGGTATGAGGTCAAACTCCCAAGTTTTAAGAAGCAATTTTCTAGGTAGAAATGCCTGGGCAGTAGAAGTCAGTGAGCATTTCAGCTGTAGCATAGAGTGAAGTCTGTATTAATGCCAATATTGCATGAGTTCTTGTACAGAAATGCATGTGGAATGTTACATACACTCAGAACTAGTTATCTTTGGCTTTGTAGAACCCTTCATGTAGATTTGAATACAAAGAGAAACAAAAATACAAAAATACAAAGTGCACAGGCAGTTATTTAAACATAAGGACAGCCCTGATTCAGGAAAGAATTTAAAAGCTTAAATTTTAGCACTTGCTTTACTCCTGTTGACTTTTCATGAGATTAAGCTTGGGTTTGGTCAGAAAGCTTTCCTGAACTGCTGTGAATAAGTAATTACTTCCAATAGACTGCAGCAATTCCAGATCCTGGAGCAGAGGATAGTAATTCCACTATATACTCCAGAGTTCACCTTTCATATTTTTAATTTTTTTTTACATTTACAAGCACATAAAGCTCCACATGATATGAGGATTTGCCATATTAATTCTGCTATAAAACCCCTGTTTCATTTGCCTCATGAGGCTGCCTTTAGTGCTTTCAGAGACTAATTGAATCACTGAGACAATATTGTTTTAAAACAATACAGTATTTAAAAACAATTGGAGAGACTCTTAAAGTAGTAGGGCTTTGTTTCTTTGAAATCTGCCTTTATTCAGTATAATTTAGCAAATTTGCATATAAAGATCCCTGCTTCACACCCAGTCATTAGGAAGGAATAGCACAGACTGAGGGGTTTAGCATTTTTACACTCAGGTGATGGTCTTGACTGTAGAAGATGAGAGCAATGCAGCAAAACCTTCAGCCTTGGGATTTTTATCACTTGTAAAGCATTTATAATCCTGAAGTTTCTGGTTTAAAGCCTCATCTGTTGTAAGATTTGGAGCTACTTCAGTTCCACCAGCTAAATATCTTGAAGTGATTTGGAAAGAGTTTGATAATGGGGTTTTTCATTGGTTTGCTCTGTGGGGGAGGTGGAAGTAGCTTTTCCCTACCGCTGCCTGTTTCCTAAATCTGCACATTATTTATGGTCTTCTCAGGAGCTACAAACACTGATGGTGTTGTTTTCATAGACAGTAGAAGAACCCTGCTTAGAAAACAACTTCCACATCTCTCTTATCCTCAGCTGACAAACATTAGGCACGAAAATCCACACACTTGGTCGAGCTGCTCTTTCTCTCTCATTTGCTTGTTCAGTACTTTTGAAGGGGAAAAGAGGTAGAACCAAAAATTGTGGCAAACAGCAAAGCAGTGTCACACCCAGGCATTTCCAATGGGAAGCAAGGGCATTAAAGTGTTAATTTCTCCTTATCCACATGGATAATGTTTTCTAGGATGCCCTGTCTTTGCTTTTCCACGCCTTCGAGGTCAGTGCTGCTCTTCCTGCTGCTTCCCAGCACGCCCCGTGGGAGTGCTCTGTGATGCCAGGCTGAATCCCTGCACAGGCACTGCTCCAGGGACAGCCACCCCTGGAAGTGGCATCTTCTCTGCAGGGGCACAGAGTGGATTTTCCAGCCTGAGCCCTCCCCAGGGTGCTGAGAGCACCGCAGTGGTTTTGCCGCTGACCTCGGTGGTGCCTGTGCAAAGCAAGAGCTCTCTTCTACCTTAGTAGAGGCAGAATCATTTTTAGAGAAAGGAATGAAGAATAGCCAAGTAAAGTAGGTATAAAATTAGTCTAGGAAGTGTCTCCTCATGCTAAGACAATCCAGAACCAGAGAAAAGCTCTAGAGAGGTGTGTTTGCCACACGCCAGGTGCTGACCGCGACCACGGCGGAACAAAACAGCTTCTTCTTCCTCGTGGTGACTTAGCTCCAAGCTGTTTTTCTGGTTGCTGATGGAAGCAGGCTGGGACAGTGTTTGGGACTGGTGAGGTTCTTTGTGGAAGCAAATGGATGGCAGGAAATGAAGATTTTTTCCTGTGTGTCTGAGGAGTTGGGGCAGTCCATGCACCAGGAGAGCGCTTTACACAGGACACCTGGAAGAGATCCAGCTGAGCCCCACCTTGGTGTGAGGAGAGCAGGAAGGTGGAGACTTTAAGTGCCTTCTAACATCCTTTGGGCTTCAGAAGGACTGTGCATGTGCCCAGCAAGGCCTAGGGAACAATGGCCTTGACCAAAGGAGGCAGGGCACACTTTAATTCTTGAGGTGTTCAGCCCATCTCTTCAAAAATTGCTGTCTCCAGAATCACAGATTTCTTCTGGCTGATGCCTCTGTCCCATCTGCAGGAATCTGAGCCTCTCCACAGTATCTCAGGAAATGTTCAAGCTGAGTCTCACAGCTGCTCCTCACTGTGGGGTGAGCAGGGCTGGGTTCTGCTGCAGTGGTTGCTGATTCTGCTGTTCTGATGTTCTTCATCCTCCTCCTCCTCCTCTGCCCTGGCTCCAGAGCTGGTGTCCCCTGCTGCCTGCAGGGGCAAGGCTGGGAGCAGCAATGCACAGACCCCACTTTGCTTTGTTTTGTTTCCTCTGGAACAGTTCTAGCCAGTGACAATTGAAGGTCTGAGGCCAAGCTGACAAAGCCAGGATTTCATAGGGAGAGGGGAGATTTTCAGGGAGTATAAGGAGGTGGATGGAAAATCCAGCAATGCCATTGCACAGCTGCTCTGACAGGACCCCAGCTGCAGGGCATGGTATTAGTACTACACCTGCAGGTGAAAATGTGGAGTTTTGGGGTCACAGACCACTGTCCATCCCTCAGGACACTGCTTAGGCAGGGTTAAACTCATTTTTGGCCTATTTTTGGCCAATAGATGAGCTTCTGAGCAAATGAGAATCAAACCTAGTGGATTCAGCAGTGGGATTTCAGAGCCATTGGGGTTTTAGAGCTGCTGGGGTGGCACAGCTCTGGACAGATCATTCTCCTTGTGCCACAGTGTCCCAGGGCACAGGGGCTGGTCCCAGTTCTTCCCTCCTCCTGTAGGCTGCTTGGAGATAAGCTGATACTAAGAGCTTGCTTTTAAAATGTATTCATTACTCAGCAAAGTCTGAACACTTTACAGAAGCAAACTGGATCTCTGCAAGTCTCTCACAGAACTCTGGCTCTCTCAAAACTCTGCTGTGAAAAGGCTTAAATATTTCAGTCATGGTGAAAGACACCTCGTTTTTAGTTCCATGGGGGAGCCAGCAATATCCCTGGGAGGAAGGTGATATCCTCACCCTCTCCTGCCTGAATGCAGCCCCCACTGCCCCTCTTTTTTTAGATGTACATGCCCCTATCAGGGGTAATTTGTGATAGCAGTGAAAATATGGGCCTTGTGTTTATAAATCCAATTATTTCAGTGGCTTTCTACCAAGAAAACGGTGGGCCAGGTGTTGAAAACCTTGTTTAGAAAGTGTCCATGGCCAGATGTCTACGTGGGAGAGAGCTGCCTTGCAGTGTCCTTGTTTGAACTCACCTTCATCTCATGCTCTTCATCTCATGAACTCAGGACTCTCGAGTCAGTTTAGGGCTTCCTTAGGTCTGACAGTTTATCACTCAAACTGAGGAAGGAGGAGGATGCCCCAAAGGGAATTAACAAAGCTTTGCAGGAATTATTCTGAATTAAGCTGAAAAAAAAGAAAGTTGGCATCATGAGGGAAAGATGCCAGGATGGCAAACACAGGAAATTAAGGGGAAAGCCTGTTCCTTAAAGGGATGGTGGGTACAGAGTCATGAAATGAGAGGGGGCTTCAGGGAAAATCCAGTGGCAGGGAGAGCACGAGGCACAGCACTGGGCATGTCAGAGCCACTGATGTGTGGGAACAAAGAAAATCCAGGAAATTCTAGGGACAAACTAAAGAGAACTCTGGGGCTGACTGAGGATCTGTGGCTTGGTTTGGACAGAGGAGCAGCAGCAGCTCCTGGCTGCTGGTGGAGACTCCCTGTCCCAGCAGGTGCTGGGCCAGGGGACAGGTACCTGTCACAGCAGTGTCTGTCCCTCTCCCCCTGGCAGAAACAGCCAAACTCTGCTGCAGGCAGGAGAATTTGGTGTGAAGCTCCTCCCTGCTCCTGTTTAACTCCCCTGCCAGCCTGGGCCATGCCTAAAAGTGAGAGGGAAGACCCAGCCCTTTGCTGAGAGACAGCACCAGGCTGGTTTGGGTTTATTCACACTCCCCCCTGTCAGGTCTGAATTGCCTGGGGAGGACAGACCTGGCACTCTGGGGGTGTAAGAGAACAATGAGGGCACTCCAGAGCCTCCCATCCCTTCCCAGGGAGCTCAGCAAACTGTGGGAGAAGTGGCAGCAGGGTGGAAAGCCAGCACAGACTGCTCAGGGAGCTTCCCTGGGTCCTGTGGGGGCACAGGGGTGGTGCTGGCCCTGCCCAGGGGTGATACTGGCCCTGCCCTGGGGTGATGCTGGCCCTGCCCTGGGGTGATGCTGGCCCTGCCCAGGAGATGCCCAGCCTGTGTGAGAGCTGCTGCAGCCACCACAGCAGTGACAAGTCCAGACTGAGCGAGGGGACCTGTGTTTAACACTGGTTTTCTCATGGGATGTTTTTCCTAAATTCAGTTGAGTTACAGAGCTTGTGAATTTAATCCTAAACCACAAAATAACTGACTTATCCAAACACTTTTTTGCTGTACAGTCTCAGATTATTTTTTTTTTGTTGTATATAGATTGCACCTTTTTGTTTCCATAAATTCTCACTCAACATGATGCAAATGAAACCCAATACACCTAATTTTCTGCTGTTTTAACCAGGCAGAAGCTCCTCTGTAATTAATCTATGAATCTATTTGGCCCAAGGTTGGTTTCCTATTTCAAAGATTGATTACTGCTGATAATTCTTGTATGATTGATTACTTGAGTACAGATTCAGTTTCCTGGGTGGCAGCTGCAGCCTTTGCAGAGAAAACCTCACTGACCCCAGTTATCAAGTGATCTCTTGGATGGACCTCAGACAGCAACTTAGAGATGGGAGATATTTTGTATAGTTTAATTATAGTTAATGATAAAGCTGAAGTAGTTTGTCAAAATATCTTAAAAGTTTTAGAATTGAAAATTAAACAAGGAACCTCAGCAAATCAGAGCCTCCTCCACATTTTTTGCTTCTAAAGAGTGTTGGCTTTATCTCATTTTACTCTCACTCAATAGACATGCCCTGAGCCCAGCAGGTTTATGAACTAGAAGCAGTATTTCTATTTCTACCAGTGTTTTTCTACTCTAGTCCCAGCTAGTACCAGGCAGAATAGAGATTGATGGTTGGCTTGGCTTTTAGAGAGAAGTATTGCCAAGTGTCTCTGAAATAAAAAGGAAGGTTTGGTTCATTTTTGGTGACTCATCTAAACTCAGGCTGCTTTTGAATTTTATCCAAGCTGGGTCTTCCACCTCTCTTTGCAAGAGTTGTAAATAGGAAATGGAGCTGAGTTGGAGCCACCTTTGCACAGTGGGGTTGTTGCAGAGCTCAGTGATTCACCTGGTCAGGGAGAGCCAGAACCAAACCTGGCTCTGAATCCCTGAGAATTCCCTGTTTCCCATGGGGAAAGCCATGCACAGGGTCAAACCTGGGAAATGCCTGTAAGGGAGGGACCAAATGGATCCCAAGCTTGGCTCCAGGCCCATTTCTTGACATGACAAATTTTACCTTCAGAGAATCCCTGAGAAACATTTTGTGGGGTTTTCTTTTGTTGTTGTTTGGGTTTTTGGGGTTTTGTTTGGGGAGTTTTGTGTTATTTTTTGAAATTCCAGCATGGCTGCTTTTCTCCATCTGCTTCCAACCACTGCAGAACAGGTATGGATGGACTTGTACTTCACTTTCCTTAGCAGGTGGCAGGTGAAATGCTGAGATATTCTATTTCCCTCTCATGCTGACCATGCAGTCATAGGGAGGGTTGCAGAGCACACAGCTCTTTTTTTCCTTTTTCTCCCTCTCTTTAAGACAGAGGAACTTTTTCCAGATTTAGTGTGATGTCTAATGATGCATCTGCCTAAAAAGAATGTCTAGGGAATTAATTGCACTGCTAATTGGTGTTTATAGATAGGGTGAAGCAGAAGTATTGAATGTAAGAACAAGGAAGCCTGTGAGTTATAATTACATGCTGAATTCTGACATGTGAAATTGCTGTTAGTTTGCTTCTTATTTAAATGATGGGTGATCCAAGCAGCTTTAGCACCCTGGCAGTCTCAGTACAGCTGTGATGAGCAGTTAGAAGACACCCAGGGTCTTCTGGAAAGAGGAAACCTGTCTAGCCAAACCTCTTCTGTACTCTCTGAAATGACACATTCCCCCCTACGATTCTCTGGATGTTATGACCCTGCCCAGTCTGGAAGCACAGGGAAGGAGGATCAGCCTGCTGGCTTTGCCCTTGCCTGCTTTCTCAGTTACCAGTCCTGCCCCAAGCTGAGGTGAGCAGCTCCCATGCCCTCAGCCTGAGCTCCTCACGCTGCTCTTGCCAGGAGCTGCCTCTGCTCAGGACCCTCCAGGTGTTTCCCAGGGCTGCAGAGCCACCACCCAGAGGTGCTGAGGGAGGGAGGGAGAGGTGCAGCTGAGCTGGAGCCTGATCACAGATCTCTGTCTTAGGTCACTCATTGGGTTTGTATGATTTCCTCATTAATGACAAAGCTGCAATATAGTATAACTGAGAGGCCACAGTGTATTTTCTCTTGTTGTTCAGAGGGTGGGGGTTGGAGGGGCAGCTGGGTTTAAAGTTTAGCTGGTATACTTTAAACTCTGTGTACATAACCTTGGAGGTGTGGGAGGGGTCTGTCGTTATTTTGGTGGGGTTGGTAAACTTCAGGATGCTTTTGTTTAAAGAATAAGGTATTTAATTAATGACATTGTACAAAGAGCTATTAATTTAAATGGTGCTTTTGTTCTCCTGCCCCAGACCTGTCTAACCTTTCTTTTTGGCAAGCCTGCAGCAATGCTGATCACGTTGACTTTTGTACCTTGGGGGAGTGTGTGGAAGGGGAGGGGAAATGCTTTTCTCTTCAGACAAATAACGTTGCCCATAGTTAACTTCCTGCTTGGATACATACCTTGAATTCCCTTTATGCTGAATTTTTATGTGAAGGTCCCTTCAAAGGGACAGAACAAGCAGAGGTTATTCCAAAAGATCTCAACTGTATCATCTTGTAATATATTGCAGCTTTATGCCAATGATTCCTTGCTTACCTGTACACAGTCCATGCATGTTTTGAACTAATTTTGCATTCTCCATTTGTGGTGAGTTATTTAGCATTTTAACCACCTTTTGTGCCATTCAACTTGTACAGAAAACATTTTTATTGACGTTTTAAAGGGAGGGGGAAGAAAATAAAGAGGCCCCTTCTGCTCCCTAGTTGTAGGTAGAACTCAGTTACTTAGCAAACAGATGTAGATGAGTGGTTGTAGTGTTAGAAAATGTTGGCTTGCTCGTGAACAAGCTCTTGAGAGTAAATGCATGGTCCTGTACCTCTCTTCTCTTAATTAGCCCTTCCTTTCCTCCTGGAAAGATTCTCTCTCTCTCCCTCTCTCTTACTCTGTCTTTGTCTCTCTCTCTCTCGTGGTTGTAAAGTACAGATTTGGGCATAAATCAGCCGACAAACGACCAGGTTTGACAAGCAGTTCTCAGCAGGTTCTCTGGTGGAGCGCCTTTCTCGCAGTGCCTTGCCTTGGCACGGTGGTCAGACTCCAACTTCCAGGGTAAAGCAGGTGGAGATCAGCCCCCTCTGCCTCTGCTCGAGCTGGGGAGCAGGCCCAGCCTTTGGCAGCCTGGCTCTGGTGCAGGGCGAGGTGCTGCTGCTGGTGGTTGTCCCTGGGACTCGTCCCACGGCCCCTGATTTGCAGAGTTTGCACACACTTTTGGTTTTCCTGGACACACAGCGAGGGGGTGGGGATGGGATATGGGAATTATGTTGTTGGGAGGGAGGGGGGTCTGTAGACAACTCCTTCTCCACACTCCCGAGCTCTGAGTCGAGTACAAGGGGCCTCTTGTTTATTAGCTGTGGTTCTGTTGGCAGTGGAGGACAGAAAACAGGCAGAGTCTTGGAAAAGATGGGGTCACTCACAGAGATGTGAGAAATGGACTTAAAGAAACAATTTTGTAAGAAATGGACTTAAAGAAACCCCAAAAAGCCGTGCCACAAAATCACAAAGTGTACCTAGATCCACACCTCTGTTCCCTATGGCTCTTCTCCCTTAACAGAATTTCCTTTTGTTAGAAGACTTGACTTTCTAGGAAAAAAATTCCATTTTTGTGAGGTGTTGTGAACTGTTTTTACTACTTGTAATAACCATCCCGGGTCTGAGTATTCTTGTAATGCAGCAGAGAACCTGTCCACTTTATAGCTTTGCTCTCAATATTTGTTACTCATTGTTTTCTCATCTAAATGTACATTTGCAAGATGTGTGTAATGTCATTTTCAAAAAATAAAATTTGGTTTCAATATTTAGGCTGATGAAAACCTTTCTGAGGCTTTTATTTGTCGAGTGTGTGTTGAGTGTGACTCGTGAATTATAGGGGCAGTCATTTATTTTGATACCTCAGCTTTCCCAAATCTGCCCCACTTGTGTAAATATAAAAAAAAAAATTAAAAAGAGACTGAGGAGGGAATTTGATGGCCCTGAATCCACATCTGCCTGACTGCAGCAGCCCAGCCTGGGCAGGACCCATCCTTTTGCCTAAAGGGATGAGCTGCATGTGGGTCCCACTGTGGGAGAAAAGGGGCAAAGAGGGGCAGCTCTTTCCCCATGTGAGCACTGCAGATAAAACTGGGCACCCCAGGCAGCAAATGTGGCCCCCATGTGAACTCTGTCCTGTGCATTCCCACGTGAGTTTGGGGAAGTTTGGTGAGGTGGGAGAGCTGCACTGTGTTTGTGCTGCCTTCCCACACAGGCCAGAAAAGGCTCCAAGCTGTCCTTTCACTGTGTCACAGGCACAGTGAGGACAAAAGCTTTCTTCCCTGGGAGCCCTGAGAAATGAGGATAATAATAATTAAGGCTTAGGCTACCAGCCCATTGCCCCTCCTGGCCAAGTGCTGACCACTCTGGACAGGCCAGAGCAGCACAGACAGCACAGTTCTGTTTGCAGGGAAAGGCCACGTGGAAAAAACTGCAATTCCCACCCTGAAACCAGGAGAAAAGCACTCTCAGGGCAGCCTTTATCCGAATGTTCGTGGGCTGAAACCGAAGGAAATGTTATCAGAAAAGCAGAACCAGTGCTTTAGAAAAGTCTCTGCTGTGTTCCTGTGCATTGCAAGAGCCAACAAAGCACCCTGGTGTCTCTTCCAGGAGCTGTGTGTTGGATGAGGTCAATAAAATCCAGGGGGAAGTGCTCCTGCCCATGAAAAATATTCTGAAAATGGCAGATTAAAAACCTGCTGTGTGCATCTATCACAGCTATTTCCAGGGACTCCAGAGAGAGCTAAAAGGAAATCTAAATGCTGGTAGTGTGGCACCCCCAGCCAGCACTGCAGTCCACTGGAAATGGTGCTGCTGTCTTAGCAGGAATTCCTCTGGCACATATAGAATCACTCCAGATTTACTGTCGTGTCAGTGAGAGTAAAATTCAGCTTCCACAGCCCAGCCTTGCTGCTGCATCAGCCTGGATCTAGACAGGAATGTGCACCAGGGATCCTGGAATGTGTTGGTACGACAGAGCAGGAGGTTTGCTCCTGAAAAGTCTCAGTTCCAAGTGTGTTTGTCCTGTGTGGGGTCAATTGCTTGGGCTGAAGTTAAATTCTGTTCAAAAGCCCTTGGCTGCTGTCTTCTGCTTTTCCTGGATTGTGAGGACAACACAGAGGAGCATTTTAGGTCACTGGAAATGATGCTCAGGATTTGTGTTCAGATTTTGGGCTTCTCTGAGCCCAGAGAGTTTGACCCCCACTCTCTGCTGCTCCCTTTCACCATTTGCCATCAAATCTTGTGATTAAAAAGTTTTTTCAGGCTGTCACCTCAGGCTGGCTCTGTGCTGTGCTCCACCTTGTAAAGCAGAGGTGTCCCAATGGGTGGGAGTGTCCATAACCATGGGGAGATTCTCCAGGGAGCTGTGGGAACTCCTGAGAGGGATAAACCCTGGTGGTACTGCCTTAATTGTATCAGTGCTTTGTCAGCCTCACCAGGCTGACCTGCATCTTCAGCTGCCTTAAACACACTTATTCATAAGCTTTTAATATTCATATAACCTGGACCTGCCTAAGAGCTCCCTGGCCTGGTTTTGGCTGGGGGAGAGTTAATTTTCTTCACAGTATCCCCAGCTCTGGAGGTTTGGAGTCAGTGTGAGGATAATGCTGGTAACACACTCTTGTTTCCAGTCACAGCTAAGCAGTGTCTGCTCAGACTCTTCAGCTTCTGGTGCCCTGCCAGGGGGGAGACTGAGGGGCACAAGGAGGTGGGAGGGGTCACAGTCAGGACAGCTGACCCCAAATGACCCAAGGGATATTCCAGACCATCTGGAGCTGTGCTTATCAAATACACTGGGGGAGAGCCATCCATGGGCTGGGCAGCTGCATGGTGCATCACTTGCTTTGGACACTGTAATACTTCCTCATTATCATCTTGATTAGTCTCTCCCTTTCTGACCCATTACACTGCCTTGATCTCAAGCCACGAGTTCTCTCACTGGCACCATTTCCTCTGTCTCCCCACCCCTGGGAAGGCAGAGAGCAAGTGGCTGTGTGTGGTTGGGGTTAAACCAGGCCAGCTGAGATGGTCCCCAGTGGGACAGGGGCTGAGCTGGGCAGTGCTGGTGGGGTCCTGGGGGCAGCACAGCTCCCTCATCTCTGATGTGTCCTCAGTGCCCTTGGGGACAGGGCAAGGTCCCTGTGAGTGCCACAGCCCTGGAAGAGAACACCAGAGAAGGCAGAAAGACCTTGCAGAGGCACTGGGGTCTTCAGGGTTGGTGGAGCAGGAGAACTCAGTTGTTCTTTTTGGGAAGGAAGAGGACAAAGATGCCACTCTCTGACATGGCCTCAGTTTTGGTGAAAAATAAGGCATCAATAAGCTTGAATTAGCACAGGACAGAAGCCTGGCTGTAAAAACCCACAATGGTGATTCTTCCAGTGCTGCACCTAGAGCAGGGTGCAGCAGTAAAACACTCATTTTAAATTCACATTTCAAATGTCCAGCCTGGCCTCTGGAGAGCGATGTGTTCGTGCAATCAGGAAAGAAAAGCTTCAGGAAAAATGCCATTCTGTCACAAATTGTCCATGCTTTAATTAAGAAGTCCTCATCAGGGGGGAAGATAACTGTGAGATGCATGAGGGGAGGAACAGGCTTGATCTATAATGAAATCAGCTCTCAAATGAGGTCGCCCACCCAAGCAGTGCTCGTGCACACACAGCAGGAGCTGGAGCCAAGGGCAGGGAGATGGGGCCAAGCTTTTGTAGCTCTGCAAATTAACAAACCATGCTTTAAGTGGGGAGGGGACACTGGGGGTGATGCAATGTGCTGCAGAAATTGAGGACAAGGGCAAATGTGTCCTCCTGTGCTCTCCTCCTTGCCCTCTTAAAGGACAATTCCCTTATTCCCGTGTCTCCTGAGAAAGTGCTGTGGAACAGGCAGTGCAGCAGCCCCTCATGGCTCACCCCATTAAAACAGAGACTAAAAAACACCTTTCTGGCCCCTTGACACAGATTTAGGTTCATAAAACCAAGCCTGCCCTTAATATCCTTAAATCTTTAACTCTGAATGGCTCAAGATACTCTGCTTTTCTGGTCAGAAAAGTAGCTTTAAATACCAGCCACCAGCACTAGGAAAAGAATATTTAGAGCATATTTAGGCTGCAACTCAGGGGACTTTCAGCTCCTGCTGTGGCCAGGGGTTTCTGTTTCTGTGTCACCTGGGCAGTCACCTGGGGCCACAGACAAAACACAGCCCAAAGCAGGTTTAGAATTTCTTTGGTCTCCAGGTGCCAGCAGGGTGGGGATAATCAGGGCTTCAGACTCCACATAAAGAGTTTCACCTGGGAAACTACAGAGTTACCAGCTCAAGAAATCACCAGCACTGTGAGAGCAGAGCTGGCACCTGAAACTGCAAGAAGACAGATCTTCACTAAATAAAAAATGTCACTACATGATCAAGTGTCCAAAGTAAAATCTGAGCTCCAAAGCAGATGTGGACTGCACTGAGCATGGCCTGGGCACTGCAAAATCCCTAAAGCTTGGTGCAAAAAACCCTGAAGCTTGGAGGGCAGAGCTGTTCCAGTGCTGGGAGAGGCTTGGGCAGTGCTCCTGCAGCAGCAGCAGCCCACAGACCACGAATGACAGGGAAATGTGAGCCAAACCCCACCCAACTCCTGCCAAGGTCAAGCAAGGCTCTGATTTCAGGCTGTGAGAGGGGCAGCACTCCTGGAGGCCTCAGCATCTCTGATGGAGGAGGGAGAAGAGCTGAGCCTGAGCACCTTTCTCTTGACCCTGAGACAGGAAGGGCTTTATCCAAATCCCACCGGGAAACGAGAGTGCTACAGGCCCTGCTTTAAATATTCAATGTTTACACAACACTCAGAATAGGAATGGCAGTTCAAAGGGAAGGGAACTCTGTCTCTGGGAGCTCCTCTGGAGTTATCTCCTCATGTGTGTTGTCAGCTGGATCGACCCCTGCCCACACAGAGGGTGAAGGGCAGCAGGGGATGGGTCCCACCATTTTCTTACCTTTCCCACCTCTCCCTTTGCCTTTCCCACCTCTCCCTTGCCTTTCCCACTCCATCCCTTGCCTTTCCCACCTTTCCCTTGCCTTTCCCACCTCTCTCCTTGCCTTTCCCACCCATCCTTGCCTTTCCCACCTCTCCCT
>VZRX01004393.1:0-42304 GCA_013398075.1 Notiomystis cincta | reverse complement strand
GTTTTTTGTTTTTTTTTTTCTATATGCCTTTGAGTACCAAATTAGAGTGCTAGGACTGTTACATACTTTTAAGATTTTTCAAGCAAGGTCACTGACTACAGTTGCTAATTCGTGTCTGAATTAGATTTTGTTATCCATGTCACCATTTTCTAATGGAGCTAAGCTAGGCTGTGGGAATGCATTTAATCAGGGTTCCATTTAGAGCACACATTGATCCTCTGCTTTATGATTATTCACGAGTGGCTGAAATTTAAATCGATGGGGTTTGGCATATTAAATTAGCCACACTGTGTCCTCAGGAGACTCTGTGTGTGCAGAGTTGCTTATTATGCCTGGCTTGGCCCCTCCCTTCTGGGAAAACAGGAATATATAGTGAGAGCAGAAATTTACAGGTATATGACTCTTAGTCTTTCAGGGTTTGTTGTAGGCCATGTTTGGTTAAGTCTTTCAATGTATTTTAAGAGCAGTATTTTTTAAAAAATGTTCCTAGAGTTCACATGAACTGACAGGCAGATGAAAGGTGCAGGTTGCCTTGAATAGGAGATGAAAGCACCTTTTATAGTAAGCTTTTTCCAACTTCTGAGCCTCCCCAAAGAAACACAAGGGTTTTAACTCTGGTTTGTGGTGAATACGTCAGAATAGCTTCCTTTTAAAGCTGGAAGCTTTGTTGATTTGAAATATTTGATGAACATTAATTGAATGTTAATTTATCAAATAATTGCAGAGCTGAAATAATACACCTGCTAAGTAAAAAGTAGTAATACAAAGATGCTGCACCTTATGCTAGTGTTCTGTATTCTTTTCCACTGAAGACTAAATGTTCTGTGCTACCAGTAGTGCATCTGGAGTCAGGATGCTGATGGTGGCACTGATGGAGCAAAGATGAGCTTGATCTGTGGGGCTTCTGTCTTAGCCCTTGTAAATATTGCATTTGTGCCTGCTGGGGAAAGCAGGGAAAGACCTGAAGCTACCCTTTTCCATTTGCAGTTTCACACTGATACTTAAGATCTAGATTTATACTGTGCAGCTGCTACAGCTTCTAGTAGTATTTTCTACTTCCATTTGCACTCTAGACTACTCTCACTCCCTCTTTTGGGTGGAGAAAGTCTGTTTTAAGGTATAGGTTCAATAGTCCTACACCTCTAAAGAGATGCTATCTTACTTATGTGTTTTTAGATGTTTTGGGGTGTTATTTTTCTTTACTGTAGTAAAGACTGTGCAATAATATTTGAATATGCCAGAGTTATTTTATTTCTACAGTGAAGGAAGTAAATTTCTGATGAAACTAGATCTGTGTCATGCTAACATTTACTGAGACATTATTTACAAACTGATGCCTTTTTCTTCAGCAAAATTGGAACTTACTAAATTGTTAATTAATCTGTTCTTGAATATGAAAAAGATGATTTTTAGAAATAAATGTAATAACTTGGTGTTCCTTTCCTTTTATGTGCAGGTTGATGACATTGGGTTTTCTTTGAGTCATCCTAATCAGTACTTTACAGAGAGTCAGAAGCTATTAACCGGTGGTAGAGAACTGAAGAAGGAATTCAATAACTCAGGAAACTTTCAACAAAAAAATAATAGTCAGGAAAGCATAAATTCAAGTTCTACTCCCACTTCTTCAACTGCAAAAGCTGATACAGAACTGGAGGGACTGGAAGCATACTTCACTGAAGACTAAGCAGCTGTGTTACTTGTGTGTTGTTTGTGTTATTTTTTCTTTCTTTCATTCTTTCCCTTCTCTAGTTGGCTTTGTCCCTATACTGAGGAATATGCACTTCACCACCTGGAAGACAGAAGCATTTAGTGCTTTAGAGTAGTCTGAAAAAAGAAAGATAAATATTGAAGCTGTAATTGCATCCAGTATTTATTCACACCGCTTTAGGAAGCTGTTTTATATGGTGTGTTTAAGGATTGGAAATGAAACTTTCTTCACAATTATTAGGTAATTTTTGTCTGACTTACTTTCTTTGGTTTTCCTCAAAAATTTCAAATATTTTTATACCTTTTGGGGTCACTTTTCTGTGTATGATATTAATAAAAAAATTGCAAAGCAAAGGCTTTTTTTGTATTTTCTTTTTAGCTATAATTGGATTGTAATTAAGTACGAATTCATATGATCAAAATTACCCTCTGGAGGAGTCTGTCTGTCTCTTCTATATGAGGAGTTGAAGGAAATCAGCTTTCTAATTTGTACCTTGACACTAAATATAGAGAGCTGGTTTTGATGCTGGGAAGAAAACATAATCAGAGTTTAGACACCTGTATGCAAGAAAGTAATAAAAAAAAAAGATATTCTACCAACTGACTCATCATGAAGAAGCTAAAAGCTTATTAGCATATATTCCTTTTAAAGTTTCCTCAGTGTCTGAGTGTGGTTGGTGCCTGCTGTGTCCTGCTAGGCTGAACAGCCATCTGATGAAGCTTTGGGTCACCTAAATTCCACCCATTCTCCCAAAGCCCAGGTTGCCCAATTCAGTCCAGCAGCAACCATTGTGCAGTGCATGGGAGCTCCATCAGAGCTGGTATTTTCTGTTGTGGTGTTTGGGGACTCTCCCAGGGATTTAAAAGACCTCAATTTTATTTTTCCTGTGCCTAAGAAGTTTCAAGACAACTCAATGCCCTCCCTGGCCTTGCTACCAGTGCAGCCTGTGAGCACAGAACTGGCATTGCTAGGGACTTGTACCAACTCTTGACATGAAGACTCACTGACCCCCATTTCTCTGAGCTTTCCTTGCCCCACCTGAAGCTTTGTTTTAGCTGTAGCTCTCTCTCAAATGGCAGCCTAGCTTTGTACAGTTGTGTGCTGTGCTGCCTATGTTTGTAATGATTCTGGTACATTTCTGTGGCTAATGGCTAGGAAGTGTAAGTAGTTATTTTGTATAGAATGAATTTGACTATGTTTTAGGTGCCAGAGGCTCCATGGCTATAAACACATCATCCAAGTGCCAAGCACTGATCTTCATACAACCTAAAGTGTTGTGCAAAACAAGTTTCTAGGGGTAAGAGATGAAAGAACAAATATACAACACCATATTTGGCTGTAGTGTGGAATTGCTGGACAATGAAGAAAGACCAGCAAGTACAAAGTGTTTGGAAATGTGTTATATTGTACCAGGTGGGCTCTAGAGAAGAAGGCAAGTCCCCAGCACCAGCATCCTACAGCTCCTGATGAGCACTGTGGGACCCTGACTAGGTGATGTTGGGCTCAGGACACCCAGGGGCCATGAAAAGGTGTGTGCAGCACTAAAAAAGGGGACAGAGACAAGAGAGTGTGTGAGTAACTCAGTCTATTATGTTAGAGGTTTTATTTTTATTGTGTGAGAGGTTTTACTTTCTCTACAATAATTAGTTGATGTAGACTATTAAAACTGTGACTGGACCATGGACTCTTTGATTACTGTTAAGAGTTTGGACTAACTGTAAATCTTTGGTTTCTCATATGTAGAGTGGATTTTTAAAGGGGCATAACTTGCACAGTGGTGGTGCAACAACAGGCTTTAAAAATAAAACAGGTCATTTGTTGTTAGAAGAAGATTCACCAGGTTCCCTGTTCCTTTTCTCTTCCTTGAAGTATTCCTTAGTTTATTTAGGGACATTTTCATGTAAACTACCAAACCTTTGAGTCCTTGGGATATCCTGTATTCAAGGAGTTTCAAAGAGCCATGGGCTTGGTTTCTCCTGTTGGTTAAGCTCCTGGCATCACCCCTGATGTGTGGAGGTCCATGGGTGGTATCAGATGGTTAAAAAAAAAAAACTTTAGGTTTTTGAAGTGTCTTTGGAAGTGGTAACTGTCCTCTGATTTTGCATTACTGAATGAATACCTGAGTTGGAGGTGCCTCAGAGGACATCATGAAGTCTTTCAAAAGGAGTGAAACTCTTTCAGACATGATATGAGATTTATGGTCTTAAGTGAAACAGCTGGAAGAAGAAGGAGGTCAACAAGGTGGTGGATGCAGGTGATCCAAGGGAAAATGTAATTCCTGATTCAGCCCTATCCTTGCTCACATAGACATTAAACTTCCAGCTCTTCCTTTCTGAGCTTTGCTTGGGCTTTGAAATTTATGTTAAGAATGGGCTGCTTGTACAGATATTCTATAAGAGATTGTTACATTAGACTAAACTTATTTTTAGAAATTCAAGCATAAAATTATTTTTAAAATAAGTCTTTGTTGCAGTGAAGAGAAAATAACCACACAAATCCTTTGAATGAAAAATCTTAAACTGAAGTGCAAGAAACAAGGGTATGGGGCAAAGCCTTTGTGCTTTATTGGTTTACTTCATCATTGTGGGTTTACATCACTTGATTAGTAGTACTACAAGTTGCCTTAAACTATATTTTCTTTTCTTTTATTAGTCAGGAGGAATTATAATTAAATAGCAGAAAAATGGTCAACTTAGGGCATACAGTTGCAAGTGACTAACAAAAGATTGAAACTAATGCTTTTGTTGCTATTTAAAGAAAATGGCAATTTATTTTGACCATTTTGTGTTTCCTTCGAAAGCTGAATATTTTGGAAATGATAATATGGAAAAATCCAAAGGAGAATCCTCCTTGTGGGCTTTTGGACGCTGAGGAGCTTTAAACTCTTACTGCTTTGTAAATTCAGGAAGAATCATTTGTCCCATGATTATGGAGCTGTTTGAGATTAGAAGGGCAGGATCACTAAGAATATGTAAATCATTCATTTGAAAACATTTCCTGTGTTTTAGTACTGCTATTAAAGCCCTACTTAGTCAGAAAATAAGGATTCTGGAAACAAAAGACACCCTGATAGAATTATTCAGTAGTCAAAAATAGCAACAAACCAAATTAACAAATAAACCAGTAACTGAAGGCCCTCAAAATTCCAATCCTTATTTTACAAGTTGAAAAGAAAATGTGTTTCTGCAGTAAGACATTGCAGATGGAGCTCTTTGCAAGTATCAACTCTTCCAAGTGGATCTTTAAAGTAAATTATTATATTTTGCTACTTGAATAAAACCAGGAGACACACATCTAAAATTTTAAATTGTGCTGGAGAAGACACTTGGTGTCCTGCATCAGTAAAGGAGGTTCTAAGATAATATTTGGCTGCATTTCTGAGGGGTTGCACTGTGGCAGAACATAGTCCTGTGCAGCAGTTGTGCTGAGGTGGGAAGTAGTTTTCTTTCCCTGCAACATCTGATCTCAAGTGTACCACGGTTCAGTTTG
The DNA here is from genome assembly GCA_013398075.1 of Notiomystis cincta. NCBI lineage: Eukaryota > Metazoa > Chordata > Aves > Passeriformes > Notiomystidae > Notiomystis > Notiomystis cincta. The sequence goes on along the minus strand of VZRX01004393.1, from coordinate 37,107 downwards.
GGGTTGGATGTTCCAAAAGGAATGCTGGCCCAAAGCTTGTGAAGTACTAGCATCTAAAACAATAAATCAGTTGACTTCAAAGCCTTTCAGGATCTCATGATGAAGAGAACATTCCTATTGGGGTTTCAGCAGAAGGAAGGGTGAGGAGCTCCCAAGGTGAGTGTGGCTTTCTTCCTCTTAGATTTATTCCTCTATCTCCTTTTCATTACTATTATTCTAATAATAATTATTTAAAAATTTTGTTTGAGTTATTAAACAGTTCTTATCTCAACCCATGAGGTTTTTTTTTTGCTTTGATTCTCCTTTCCCCTCCTCCCTCCCCAGGAATTTGTGGTGTGTGTGAGCTTTCAGGTAAGCTTACTAATTGCAAGCAATTAGAGATGCTTTCCTTGTTTTCCCCAAGTACATATCAGAAAAATCCAATGAATTACAGATGGAAAGATGTATTCAAGGTCTTAGTGTTTGAGTGGTTCTTTTGGGTGTATTTCACACCATAATACTTGTTATTAATTTTTTTAAAGCATATATAACAAATTCTAAAATCCATGTCCATTTGAAGTCCTTTAAAAACCCACAGAAAAATCCCTTTTTTTCTGCTTGTTCTTGTGAAGTACTCTTGGCAATGGTATTATCTCAACATCAAAACTTCTACCTGTGGTATTGAGTTGACAGAAAGAAAAATAAAGACTTTCACCCCTTAACGCACTTATTTGCTGAGATTTGTTTAAATCCCTCAAATGCTGAAGGATTTACGGTGTTTGAATTGGACAAAGGTTATGATCAATGGGTGTAATTCAATCCCACAAGGAACCTGAAGTGTTTATATAGGTAAATTGATTAAAAAACAGGTATAAAAATGGTTGAGATCATGTCAAGAGTGAATTATAGCTGTGAAATATTAGGAATAGATACCTAATTGCTAACTAACTAACAGAGTAAGCACTGGAAGACTTTAGAAGTGGGTTAGGGTGGGTGGAAGGTAGATCAATAGCTGGAGACTTGAAGGTGATATCAGTTTAGGGAATGCAGGACTTGGTGATTAGGCTGCAAAAAAGGAAGATGTATGAACCCTCAAATTCTCTGAGAATAAAAATTATAACTGCAATGAAAGCATCATGACAAGCTGTGTTTCTAGCTGAAATTAAAGTTTTCAGCCAAGTTGAAGATGTCATATAAACTTTAATTAAGATGGTTCATCAATATGGAATAATGAAAAGGATATCAGTATAGTGGAAGAAGATAGGGCACAATGTTTATTTTTTTAGAAGAATATTGCATTCTGCTCAGGATCAGAGTTGTATCATGGGAGGTCTCTGCCATGCTCAATGGCCAGACTCATAAAGTGAACTTCAGTAAAAATCAGTTTAGATCAGAAGTGTCTTTGCTCAAACTGAACCAGTCAAGTGGATGCATGCAGTGCTGGATGAAATGTGATGGTCTCTGTTGCACTGATCAAAGTAGATGGCCTGGCTGGCCCTTTTGGCCATCAAAGTCTATGACATAGGGATTTATTTTTATGCTTAATAAAAATTTAATCTTCTAAGCTGAAAGTGTCCTTGGTTCTGGCAGCTACTCTGGTGTTTTTGGGTGGAATATGGAGGCAATCTAAGAGAAATGGAAGAGTCAGGAATGTGTGATCCACCCAGTTGATGTTCAGGTCTTTGAATTGTCAGTGGTTTGGCCAGCTACAGTTTTCAGGGAAATGGTTGGCTGTAGAAAAATACCAGGAAACCTGATGAATGAATTTGATTCTAATCTGATCTTTGATATTGGAGCATAATTAAAGATATGTAAAGTTCTTAACATGCCCTAGGTAAAAACCAGTAATAACTACAGTCACTGTATGACTTTGAATGGAAGAAAAGAATCCTTGTCAGCTGTGGCTTAGGAAGGAGATGAGGATTTTCTTACATTGTTTCTCTGTTAAATCAGAAGGCTCTGTTGAAGAGTGCTTTTATCTACAGTGATCATTTTTTTCTCTCTATTATGATATCCTGAGGAGTGGTTGTAAACTTGCTTTTCCAGAACCTAGCATTAATAGAAATACTACTTTTTACAGCTGGGGAAACTTTTCACTTGGATTTAGGTATTCACCTATGGTCTTACTTCTCAGTTTCATCACTACTTTAGTACATCAAGAATAACAAGTACAAATATCTGAATCAACATACAAATAAAAAAAATAAAAATTATTATTTAAATAAATGTTTCATATCAGTTGTAGGGTGTGTAATCAGAGCTACAATAGCTGAATATGGTAGCAGTAATATGGTGAGTGCAAGCATATATGAAAGAAGTGCAGTACTCCTTTCCCAGTCTATTTCTACTTGGTGTGTTGAGAAATAAGCCTTAGAAAGTATATTTCTCCCTTCTTTACCATTCATTTAAAGATTGTGGGGTTTTGTTTGTTTTTTAAAGATTTCAAATTTATTATGTAGTGGGAAAATACATTGGAATGTCCTTTTTAAATTAATCATTGATATTCATAGATTTTCTGTCTCTTGCCAATATGTTTTGGGTTAAGCTCCCTCTTATGAGCTATGTAAGGCCTTACCTTGAAGCCTCAGGGTTTTGTAGTTTTGGATTAAAGAATCTGACATAATTCAATTATTTTTCATGCATCACCAAGGATAAAAGAGTTCCTACACAATGAAACTTCTGAAGACCTTCACAGGCCATATGAAATAAACTCCTCCCTTTGACCTTCTAAAGTTTCCATCAAACGAAAAGTAACAAAATTAAGTAAATTTTCTTCTAAACAGAGGGGTGTAATTACACTGAGGAAGCCTTATGACTGTATTTATGCCACTTCTAGAGGCAAAGCTTTTCTTTTGATTTCTGAATTGTTTTGGAGCATATGTAAATGGGACTTCAGTTGTGAGAGAGAACCAAACCAACCTCACTGTCCTTATCAGAAATGAAAATAGGAGAATATTCAGCCTGCTGAACTTCCAACCTGAAGACCAAAATAATCTAAAGCACAACCATCAAGCTGGAATATCTAAATTGGCTGTCAAGCAAGTTTGATGGGATATTCACTCTTTTTAAGTGCAATGTGTGCTCCCAGCATGTATCAAATTAGATGGCAGAGGAGAGCCACTTGTTTGCTGTAGGTAGCTGAAAACTATTTAAGCCAGTTTGCCTGTGTGAGACTTACTTAAGGTGCTTAAATGCTTATCTGGGAGGGGAAAATCCTATCTCTGTGTATGCCATCCAGCTGTATAACTGGTTCTGCTAAAGTGCTTTCTATAAATGGGGTTTATGTCTGAATAACAACAGCTGTACCATAACAGATTTGTCATATTTTTGCAAGTAGTGTTCTTAGCACATGATTATTTCATAACATACTAAGTTCAACATTTATTAAATTGTCTGCTGTGCAGATTTAGAGCACTAAACCCAGTTCTCTGCAGTAATGCCAGCCATCAGAACTCTCAGTTCTCAGTTTAGATTCAGCTTCTCTAGGGTAGTTGGTAGCAAACTCTAGAAATGCTTTTCTCCTGAACAGAATTTAATGCTGTTTCAAAAATTTCACTTGCACTCTTCAGCTGTAGTGATTCAGTATTTTGTGGTAATGTTAATAAGAAAGAATTGTTTAAAAAAAGTTTTAATTGCATTTAAACTGAAAAAAATCCTACATATCTTAATTAGAGTCTGTTACTGAAGATTTTTGAATTCAGTGGAGCTTATTCCCAGCTAAGAAGTTTGTTCCTCATAAGTATTACTTTTTTTCCCTTCATGTTAGTAGACCTAAACCTGTCCGAATCTTCCTCAAAGAAAGTGACTGCAATAATCATTTTCTCCAACAAAAATCACCTGAGGAGCTTTCTGTAGCCTGAAACCACAGTGTCTTAAAACAGAAAGGAAAGTTGTGCTTCTGTATATAGTGTTATTCTTCCAGTTGTCATCTTCTTAATCATCATAACTATGGAGAACATTTAATTACTAAGAGCTAATGTTGTCCATATCTGGAAGAACTGTCTAAATAAGTGCATCTCAAACTTTATTAAGGACCATTTTTAACAGTTGCAAAATTGACATTATAAAGAAGTGAATAGACCCCTTTTCCTGAGCAAGATTTATAGTGCAATTGCCATTAACTTATGTCTCATCAGGGCTGGGATTCCTAGTATCAGACTAAACTGTTCTTCATGGCTTTTTCATCTGAGAATAGGAATTTGGGTCTGACAGGCAGGTGGGCTGTACTGTGTGTATTGATCAGCTGCTTAGAAAACTCCGATCTCACATGCTGAATTCATGTGAGAATTCATTCACGAGTTGAATGCTCAGTTATAGCTGCAGGAGGAGATAAGCAAGCTGATTTGGACTAATGTTTTTAATACTGTGAACTAAAAGGAAATGGTAGAAATATTCTAGAAGTATCTTATTTCCTTTCTCTACCAGGAAATTGAAGGTTGATGGCATTCCTTTAAAATCCAAAAGTCTAAATATTTCAATTAAAATCAAACAAACAATACCAACACAATGCTATTCCTGGGTACTTTTGAAGAGTCTTAATTTTCAACAGTTGCTGAATGTTTTGGGAATAAAAAGTTGGATCTTCTCTGTGCTCTAAGTAAATAAATGCATTTGGTGTATCTAATGTATCATGGTGTTAATGTCTTCATGGTTCATTGTGGTGAAAGTCTTGCATGCAAATCCTTGAATGTTGCTTAACCTAAATCTACTCCCTGGAAGTGTTTTTTTTTTTTGCTTCTGTGGATAATTTGTGGTGCTTCACTGAGCAGAATCTACAGCATGAATTAGCTATATGGCCAAATTGTGGCTGCAGAGGGTAAATTATTAAAGCCATGGGTTACTTTGCATGTTTGTTCTGCCAGGTGGAAGACTGAACTCCAATAATTAAAGATACACTTCTGAACTAGTCTCAGTGGGATGTTTGCTAGTGACTGGTAAAATCTTAACTTCCCAGTGTAAAGAAGGCTTCTGTTGGCCATTAGTCCTGCTTTGCTCATGATTCAGAACAGTTGTTAGCACTGAAAGGAGTCTGGCGTGGTCCTGGGGGTCACAAGGGTGGCTTTGGAATAGAAAAGGGAGGGATAAAAGCATCAATATGTTTGTTTTCTGCATGCATGAACTGGTTGAGCAGTAAATGGGACATGGGCTGTGGGCTCTGTGTGTCAGCCTAGAAAAACTGGAGGTCTTGTGGGTGCCATCTGAGGGACTTTATTTAATACTCATGGCTGTTAGAATACAAATGCCTCAAAAATATTCCCCCAACTGTATAGATTTTCACTTGTATGAGTGCACAGAATCCCACTATCAAAAGGATTGTGATGTGATCATTTCAGGGCACAGTGTTCCATTATTACAGGGAAATGCTGCTGTTCCTGCTCCCTGTTACTGACAAGTGGGTGATTCGATGCCACAAGCCTTTCCCTTTGGTAGATAGGAGACCTTTTTGTGCATGCACTCTCTGAGCAGGTTTTCAGTTGAAAACACTCCCCAGATGGGGTTTTATTGTCAGGTTTGCTCTTAGAAACAGCTTTGGCTTAATGGAAACATTCAGGCAAACTTCGTTTTGCCGTTGTCTCTTTTTGTGTGTTCTGTGTTCAACGAATTGGAAAGAGGGAAAATAATGTACCAGGAATGTCTGAAGATCTGTCTGCTTCCTTCTGGGGGAAGGCTGTGGGAGCCTGGAAGTTGCTAAAATGCTAACAAGCCACCTGAGTTGCAGCACTTTGGTCAATAGATGTGTGTGGAAGATCGCTTTTTCCAAAAGAACCCAATTTCATTCCTAATCTCCACTGGAATACTGAAGTGCTGTGTGCTGTGGATTGCTGTCCTGTGACTTTAGAGTGCCACAGAAACATGGAGTGGGACAAAAGCAAGGCATCTTCCCCTGAGAGACAAACCCTGTCTGAATTCACTCACTCTGCTGCTGTTACAACACACTTTTCCCACAGAAGATGTGTGCTGTAAGGGGCACATCATGCAAAATGCAAAGGGGCACAAATCAGACAGCAGCTTCCATTGCTACTCCTAAAAAATACAGCAAAAAGCATACTTCAAAATGATAAAGAAAAGGATATAATAATATTGTTATATGTATTAATTTCCAAAGGAGCTATTGTGGCAGGATCTCATCGTTCATGGTATCATTGCACAAGAATATGGAAGACAGTATATTTATTGTCCCCAGCAGTTTACAGTTTGAATTATGAGATGATGTATTGAGTGAATGTAAAAATATGAGGGGCAGATGATAAAAATACAAAATGGCAAGGACTGTGACCAAAGATATTTTTACATTTATGTGTTTTTGTATAAATTGAAGGTTATTAGAATATATATTAATTATGTTCATAGTCTTTTCTGGCCTTGGACTTGCCTATCCAATATGAGCAACTGGGTGCTGAGAAAGGATTTAAAATCAATGAATACAAAGTAAAAAAATACATGAAATCAAATTATATGCAAAATAACCCTGAGATGAAGTCTGTGCCTCCCTTACTCTCTGTGCTCTCTTGCTGTCCACAAAGTTCTTCAGACTCTTTGACAATGCAGAAACTCTTCTATGAACAGGGGCTTTCACTTTCTGACTCTTAATCCTGGGTTGTTGATGTGGCATTACAATGACCACAAAAGGCACAGCAATGTGCCTGTTTCTCATATGTGCCTATCAGAAGGATGCTCTTGTGTCTGATAAGGCCTTTGGTCATGCTGTCGCCCTGCTCAGTGTTCAGAAAGCTTTACCTGTTCCTTTGCCTGGGAATTTTGGAGACAGAACATCCAGGTCTTGTTTCTGACATTGTCCAAGTGTCTTTCATTCAGCTTTGTAGTATTTTTGTCATCTTTTACAAGACATTTTTATTAGCCTTTCATTATGTTTGTTTTCCAAAGCAACACTTCCACCATGGAAGCATTTGACATGCAGCAGCCCTGCTCCCATCAGCATTAATGGCACATGCAGAGGGTTTGGAGATTGCTTCAGAAGAAATGCTTTAGAGACAAGTTTCTCTTGGCAGGCCTTTCAGGTGTACCTTGTTCAAGGAAAGAAAAGTCCACAGCAGCTGGCAGTTCTAATTTGATATGAGTTAAAATACATTGGCTTTGAGTGACACTGGGCTAATGCACATCATGAAGTGACATTTCCAATTTGTCTTTTCAGCCATGTTAGCTCATAATTATTTATAAAGATTATTTTAATGTATTAGTGCACTCAGTTGCATTTATGAGGGATCACAAGGGCATCTAAAGGCTGGATTTCTTTGCTTGTTTCAGTCCAAATAAAAATAAGTAAATATTATGCACACAAACTAGTCATGATATCTTCTGTTTTTAAAGACCTTTGGTTAGAAAGTAGCTCTGTAATTCAGGTGAGGAGTACTGGAGCTACCTACAACCTCTGAATCCCTGCTTTAACTCTCATAGCATAGAATGGCAATGACAAGCTTGATGTGTGTTATTGCCTATTCTGTATATTGTATATTCTGATGGGCAAATCTTAAATTTTCATTGTTCTTGCTGCTGCTTTGTACTCCCTGAGCATTTGAATTCAGATGAATTTTTGCTACCTGGTGAAGCTGAGTCCTATAATTTCCTAGTCCACAGCTCATCCCTGGCAGCTGCAGCTCATTGGATGCTTAGGAAATGAAGCATCTGTGTTTGAGACCGACCTGTTTGAATATTTATTAGGATTATATAGATCAGTGATGTGTCTAGGAGATCTAGTGGAAACAAGTCATTCTGTAGCTAAGAGCTCACAACAGAACCTATTTTTCCTAATTTAAAATCTCATATTGCCCTAATATTTACCAATAAAGAAAACCAACATGTCTTGTATCTAGAATATATATGTAGAAAGAGGCAGTAAATTAAACAGATATAATAGGAAGGATTTTTCATGATACTGTTTTTCATAAAAAGTCTAAGGCATTTTAACCTTTTTCATGCTTCTTGTTAAATGCTGAGATTAATATAACTTCATTTTATGAAGTATATTCTAGGCTACTACATGGAGCTCAGAGTGCTGTTTCAAACATTTCAAATAGCTTCTGTCTCAAGCAGAAGCTTCAGCTGTAGTAACAAATCTAGCTCTAAAAATAAAGGCTCCATTAAAAAAAAGTTTATTAAAAAAAAGATATAAAAAAAATATATATATAAAGGAGAGATGTGTTCTGTCTTCACTCCTGGCTTTCAGGGAAAGAATAAATATAGGGAATCTAGGCTCCTCTAAATTGTTAGATTTTTTTTTCCTTCCAGAAAATTGGTTGTAGGTGTGACAAACATGATTTATCATCCCTCTGGAGTGCATACAGGTACTTGATTGATTTCAGTGTTGTGACAGCCAAAAGCCAGCCCCATGTTTTATCATTGTACTCCTCTATGAGAGATCTAGAAGATTGGATGAAACACCCCAAATATAACCTATTTTTATTATTAAAGATTGGCCAAAGAATAGGATTGCGTATACTTTGTAAATACTTCCTCTTGTTCTGAGCATCACTGATCTCACAGTCTCTAAACACAGGTAGTTAAGGTTCATAAATGTCTTTGTATTTGAATGGTCTGTTTTGTATTCTAGTCTTGTGATTCTACAGCTGGAGTGAAACCCTGGGTTCAGCAAATTTCATGTAGTAGCTTATGTGCTGCAGCAAATGATTTTGGATTGATGCCTTAAAATGGATCTGTTTCATATTTTAATAATTATTTTATAATCATAACTAACTGCTAACAATTTGTAATACACAAAATTACTACACAGCCAAAAAACTCAATGAAAATATCTTTTGCTTGACAGATTTGATTGACTAGAGAATAAGAGAACATCTTTTTCTGTTAATTTATCTTTTAACATGCAGCCTAATAATTAACGACAAACTTTTTCAGTACTTGAATATCCATTGATATTTTATTCATCTTTGACATGATGACAGAGCTGTCTTCCACACTCTAGATATGTTCCCCATATGTGCTAGGCTTAAGAGATAGATCTGGAGTGAAGCAACCAGCATATTCTGTTTCCTGCTCTGCTCTTTCAGCCCTGGTTTTTATTTCCAGAGCTACCAGCCAAATACAATCAAGAAACTTCAAGATGAGCACTTGAAACATTTTCAAAACCTTTTGTTTCTGATTTGGAATGGATATTTGAAGTATTGCTTTGTGTTTCTCTACAGGTAGATAAGTAAGCAAATGATTTTACTCACAACAAAAGGCTGAAGAAGAAGAAAAAAATTCTGTTTCTACAGTCACACTTGAGCTTTTAGTTCCAAGGACACAGCATTCAAGGTACAAACCAAAAAAGTCAGAAAGGCAATTTTTTTTTTAAATTTGATTTTTTCTCCTTAAAGTAATGCCTGCACTGAAGGGACAGTGTTTCCATCATCCAGAAGCCTCAGGCTTTGTGGGAAAGGGAGCATTTCCTCTGCCTGCTGAACAGTATTGAGGCTGGGGAGCTGCCTTGCCTTTGACTGGGGGTGCTCTTGTATGCAGAGTCAGTCACTTGCTTTTCCTTTTCTGAGCAGGCATAGATGCTTATAATCTCTCCTGATTTGGAGGAAGTCAATTTTCTATTTTCAGGACATGGTTTATTTGCTCTCCACTGCTGATCAACATACAAAATACTCTGTTCTCTGGCAGATGTTCTGTCTCTTGCCTCATCCCTTGAATGTGAGTTGCAGGGAGAGGTGCTCATCTGGGAGCTGTTCCATAGTCATTTCTTTTTGTGAAATGATAGGCTAAGAAACTGTACTAACAAGGACTGCTCAGGAGGTCACACTCCAGTGGCAGCTGTCAGGGTGCACTGGTAGTGGCTGAATGCAGCCAGAAATAAATGCTTTGTCACAATGCACCATGGGTGAAGCTTAGTAATTCTTTGTTCTGGCATACATATTTCTAATTAATGCAACACAGAATGACATATCTCAGGTATAAATAGCAGTAAAAAGAGTCACTTAATATGGTTTTTTATTTGCTTTACTCAGGATTTGAAAAATTAAAGTATTATAGGGCCTGGAGGAAGAGAACAGTTTTATCTGCCTGCATTATAAAAGGATACAGAATGGTTTTCAGAGACAATAATGAAAAACTGAGGAGTCACATCTTCAGGCTGTGCAAGCAGGTACAGTATCCAGCTTGCATGATGAAGGTAAAATAGGATTTTGCCTTGGTGAGCTGGAAGATGATGGGAAGACCAGTAAGTTATGATGAGAAAACAGTCTTGCCTGATTACCAGAAACTGGCACAGTTTAATGCCAGAGAGGAGCCTAAGGCCAAATATTGCCAGATTTGCAAGCTGATTGCAAACCTCTCTCCATTTACAGTGAAGTTTTGGCAGAAGTGTCTGGACTTCTCTTGTATTCTTAGTGTGGTCTCCCCAAGATATTGTGGGGAAGGGAGCAAAAACCCAATTTGAAGTTCAGTGCTCTGAAAGGGTACAGACTTTGCTGTTTACAGCAGGTTTTTCTTCTCCATTAATCTCTTAATCTCTCTGTGATATGCCAACAGTGGGCAGAGGCACTTTTTTATGGGGACACCCTTGTGTGTTGGGTCAAGAGTGAATTTATTCACTAATTTATTTTCCCTTTCTATAAAGTGTGTCAGATTCATGTTGGCTTAACAGGCACAGTCACACTGCTGCTCTTAGGGCTCTCCCACTGAACACCTCCTTTCCTGTCACTCAGAAAACAGAGCCTGGGACAGTTTATGTTCAATTTGAGATGTGGCCCTGAGTTTCCCTGGTGATTTGTGACAAATCTGTACCTGCCTCACCTGCAAGGTGAGGGAACCATCCCTCCTTACTCCAGTTCTGGCCCATTTGTGCCAGTCTATGCCACGTGTGTTCTATCTCTGCCTCTGCAGCATATGGAGAACACTGCCTCATCTGGTTTCTCCAAGCTTGCCTGCAATGACAGTGAGCAATGAGGAATATTCTCTTTTCAGGCACATGACATGTAAAGGTGTATTTTACCTGAGCAATAACTTTGGATTATGGTGGGAACACATATTTCAGGCAGCCTCCTCTAACACCCTGATGCTAAAAGTTCTGTGTGTCTGGGATGCTCTTAGTCACTAATTCTGACATGTTCTCGATTTCATGTTGATCCAGTGATGCTCTATTTCCACCTGCCATTTGACACTACCTTCAAATCTTTGTGCTCCCAGCAGTGCACCCAGAACTGTTCCCACCCCTCCATCACAGCAGCCTCTCCTTCAGCAGTCAGGGCTGGCTGTGGTCCCGGGGCAAGGGCTGCAGCATGGCATATGTAGGGTAGGAAATGAAATCTTCTGTCTGCATGGATGGTGCAGGCTGCTCCTGCTTTGTGTTCACTCTGCTGTTTGCTGTAATAGTCAGTTCAGATGCAGCCACGAAAACTCTGCCATGAACAGCTCCATCCCACTCTTCAGAGTGTGAAAACCCCTATTTAAGTTATTTGCAGTGTTGTGGGTATCTAATTATTTTGAATGTTCTGTTTATCTGTGCTTGTGTTCCCTCCCAGTGCAGCTGGCGTGGCTGAGTCTGAACTGACTATTACAGCAAACAGCAGAACAGAGGAGTGAACTCAGAGCAGGAGCAGCATCATCCATGGAAACAGAAGGAACAGGAACACTGCATCCAGCTCTGGGGTCCTCAGAACAGGGAGGACATGGACCTGTTGGAGTCCACCAAGGTGATCAGAGGGCTGGAGCACCTCTCCTATAAGGAGAGGATAATTGGGTGTGTTCAGCCTGGAAAAGAGAAGGCTTTGGGGTGACCTAATTCTGGCTGCTGTATCTGAAGGGAACCTACAGGAAAGATGGAGAGAGACTTTTTAAAGGACACACAGTAACAGGACAATGGGGAACGGTTTCAAATTGAAAGAGAGTAGTTTAGGTTAGCTATTAGGGAGAAATTCTTGACTCTGAGGGTGGTGAGGCACTTTAACAGGTTGCCCAGAGAACTTGTGGATGCCCATGGTTGGGAATGTTCAAGGCCATGCTGGATGAAACTCCAAGCAAGCTGGTCCAGTGAAAGGTGTCCCAGCGCAGCAAGGGTGTTAGAACTAGAAGATCTTCAAGGACCCTTCCAACCCAGGCCATTCTATGATTGCAAGATGCACCAGAAGTTAAAACTGGTTCCCCCTGCTCAATGAGCACTTGGTATGTTTTAGAGATTCAACCTGGTTTCTCTTCGGTGGGTCCTGAGCCCTGTGGATATGACATCAGTTTGTCCCTTTTTCTCCAGTCCTGCTGGACATCTGTAGTGCTCAGTGGGACAACAGGAGGATTAAAATGGATTAAACTTGGGTAAAGTGCTAATAAAAAATACAGGAAAGATGAAAATTTCACATATAATTCATAAAAAGGTGGGGTAGCAAGGAGGGAAACACATCTGCATTTTTGGATGGAAATCATGACAGGTCTATCAGTCAAGATGAAATCTCACATCACACCCTACAGTGTTTGTAGTCCAGAAATTCCCCTAATTGCTTTGCTGAAATCTCTGCAAATCACTTTGCAGATTACATTACAATAGTTTATCTCTCTACCAAAATGTCACTTTTGCTAATAATGGACACTTAAACCAGAAATGAGTAATGAACCATCCACTTGACACTTTTAAACTGAGTTCATGGAGTCAGGATTTCTGCCAAGGAAAAGTGAGATTGTTACCTGCACTCCTCTGATAAATGTCATGGGGTGTTCAGCATCCGTGGACTGCAGGTCTTTGCACTGAGCTCTTCCTTGTGGATTCAGACTGATTTTGAAATATTTGCACCAATGTTTGTCATATTATGGATTGAAATTCATTGCCCAATGTCTTTGGGCAGGCTTTCCTTGTCCTGTCAGGATTTGCTAACACCAAGCTAATTGCTTTCTTGCTGGAATAGGAAGAATGATGGTTTTTTGGGGGGATTTTCACAGTTTCCTGGAGCAGGGCCTGCTGTGTGGAGTCTGAAAGGACCTACTGCTCTCCAGCCACCACCAAGGCTTTCCACAGAAGTCCTGTGGGAAGTAAACTCAGTCAGTAATGATTTTCCAAACATCTGAATATTTTTGAAGCATGTGTACTAAGCTATTGGCACCTATTGAAAATATGCTACTTTGTAAAATGCATTTCAGGACACCAAACCGTTTTTCACAATTTCTGGTAAATAATTAGAAAACTGCCTACTTAACTAGGCCACAAAATGTTTCAAATTTAATGAAATGAATTTGTAAAAGACTCAGATACTGGTTACATTAAAGAGATGGACTGTTGAGCTTTACAATAACCGCAGCATCAACAAGAATCAAAATATAAATAATTAGTTGAATTTGCAGACACTTGGCTGAATTGCAAATTTAATATAATTTCATTGATTCTCTGCATAGCTAACACTCATTTATATTTATTTGAGCAGAGAAGGGGGAAAGAAAGCAGAGTTGGGAAGCCCTTACCTTAAAATAAATCAGATTTCTTTTGACTTAAATTTCTCTAGGAATGCTGAATAGGTTAATAGGCATTGTAATCACCACAGAAGAAGCATTGCACTATTAAAAATAATCAGTGCCTGGGATTTATTTCTGAGCATTTGCCTTATGTGTTCATATAAAATGGTCTGAACAATAACATATAATTATAGGTATTTAAAAGCCATTATAATGAAACAATAGCTTAAATGTGAAAGCAGACTTTACAGTTTTTGAAATGAATACACATTTATTCTCATTGTAATTTATGACAATTCTGGTTGTAGTCTCTCACTACACTGAAGTTTCTTTTCAGTTTTCCAGTTGATTCTCAGCTTATGAAACCCAAAGACTGAAGAGCTTTATGCAAACTGTGTATGCCTCTGTTTACTACTACTACTACTACTACTACTACTATTATTATTATCTTAGAGATGTTTTCAATGTTTAGAGATAGGCAAAGGAAGACTAAGTATAATACAAATAACTATCATAAACATGGTGACAATGTAATAAAACTAAAAGTAGGATTTGTGATATAGTTTGAATTTGTACTTATTGGACTGATGTACAAAATGTCTTTGTATCCAGTTACAACATTCCACAAGAGTTTACTTCAGAGTGAATTAATCCTTTAAGACACTAGGAGGAATTGTCTTACTCAGACTAAACTGAGTTACCCTCCCCAAGATGAGAGATTGATTACTCAGGTTTTAGATCAGAGAGAACATACTGAGAAAGATAAAGATTTTGTTGCTAGAGAAGAGATTCAGGGAATACAAAGATAGGAGTAAAATGTCCTCAGAAGAACTGGAGACAGGAGTTTAGAATAAGAAGGAAATGTTAATTAGTGAATGGAGCACATGTAACTCAGTGGCTTGGAAAGCATATTATTAGTAAGTGCAAAATAATACAATTTGTAGGAAAATGTGGAGAAATGTCTGAACTGTCAGAGGATTGTAGTCACCTCTTCAGTTAGGAAGAAGACCAAGGCATTGGTGTGATGAGCTCAAACCATGTGTAGATTCCTTGATAGAGTTTCCTACAGCGAGTAGCTGAGTAACAATTGAAAATAAAACCACAGAGTACACAGGACTCCATGATGGCTGACACAGGCTTACAAAAGAAGAAATCAAAAGAAGCATTCTGTGTGATTCTGTGCCAGAATATTTGACTTCATATTAAAAGCAGGTACAAATGGAGTACGAGTGCAGTCAGAGACTGTAGTAACAGAGAACTCTTCTGTCCTGAGTCAGCTAAAAACTCTGGAAACAATTTTTATTTAAAGATTCCTTTTTTTATAAAGTGAAGTAACTCTGGAGGGGATTTGAACAGCTGTTGAATGTGGGAATTGCTGACCACCTGTATTGCCTGGGAATTTTCTTTCATTTATTTGAGGAGAGGAGAGCAGTGCTTAGGTCCATATGCAAACTCTTCCACTCAAATAGCACTTATGGTTATACAGTTGCAGTCTTATGGATAGGCAAATTCTTCCCAGGCTTTTGCAGTGCCATTATCAGGTTTCTGCTGCTTGGTAGCAGAGAAGAGTTCATCCAAATCCACGTGTAGCAGTGCCTTCTTTTCAGAGCTGCAGTCTGTTTTTCCAGTCACCAGCTGCATAATTGTCAGTACAGACCAAAGAGCAGGGAAAACTTCTACTGCAGCATTTTGAGATCTGCTGCAGTTGTGTTTTGCTAGGCTCTTGCAACTTCTGCTTACAGTATGCAATAAAGTGAGGACAGGATTTATCTCTGATTTCACATTGCTGCAGACTTTTTAAAAAGCATACTTTTCTACATGGAAATGGATGTTTCCTGCTGCTACTCTTCTTAGGTATGGAGACCTGTGAAATGATGGTATCATTCAGTATAATTGTAAATGCAGAAAAAAGAGGTGCTTTATTGTTGAGTAACTGTCTGGCAAACATCTTTGTTCACTCCATGCACCTCATCCGTTATTTGTAGATTTTAACTCAAATGTAATTTTAAGGCTTTTTAAGCAAAGTGTTTCCAGAAAACAATATGAAGAGAAGAAATAAATTGGGAAGCCACTGTCTGTCTACAGCAAATACTTAATGAAGATTGATCTATCCAGTTCAAAGTACAGGCTGAACATGCAAGAAGATTGCTGGCAGGGTGCAATGAGGAATGGCCAGCAGCAGGGCAGGCATGAATTGCAGGAATTGGCAATCAGGTTCAACTGCTGAGGCAGGCTGACAGGTTATGCTGGAAAGTCAATCCACAGGTCATAACCCGACCTATTGAGGGTCAGAGTCCTGTGGTCACTAGGCAGGTCCAGGATGATGGGACCAGGCAGGAATCAGGACAGGCAGTCAGGTCCAAGGGGATGCAGGCACTGAAACATCCAGGTGGAGCAGGATTAGAGGCCCTGGACTCATGAGCAGGAGTGTGATATTTGAGGCTCCCAGGTGAGGCTGGTCAGGGCTATTAAGACCTATTATTTTGTTTAGGGTTGTTGTTATCCATTGGCAGTCTTGCATTTGAAACAGACTAAAATGATTACAGAGGCTGTGCCTTACTAAACTTTTGTTCAAATTCTTCGTTACAGATGTGGTAATCNTGGTTGGGGTTTTTTTTTTTAATATATATGAATTTGGTCACAATTATGTCTGGAAATGAGCATAACAGATGTGAAACTTCTTGAATTTTAAAAGACAGCTTCTTTTGCAACCCTCTGTGGATCACATTTGAGGTTGTTAAATCATTACCAGGCAGCAGGGAGACTGTAATTCTGCTTTTCTTCAACCCAACCCTCCCACTGTGCACCCCTTTCCTCCTCACGTTGCCACTTCTACTCGAGTTGATTACCAACACAATCTTTGAATAAACCTACTGGTTATGTAAGAAAAGATGAGCATCTGAGTAAAGCTGTTAAATCTACATTTATAAAATTATCTCCCTGGATTTAATTATCACTATCCTGCTGCATGCTCTGATTCTGCACTTGCTTATCCCTTGACTTCATTCTCTTGTTTGATAAGACAACGTCTTGTAATCCACACAAGCCCTGCAATATGTTTCACTCACTTGCTGACATTTCATTTTGTTGTTGATATTCATCCCTAGGTATCCCAAATGCCTGTCAATTAATCAGTCATAAGTCTGCAGAGTGTTATTAGAGCCAGGGACTAAGCACCAGCTTTCAAATGAGGCAGCATTTATCAATTCACGTGACTCTCACTATGAAGAAAGAGAAATTGCACTCTCTCGTTTCCAGAAGCCTTTAGGATGATGAGACTACAAGGCAGACTCTGGACCAAATCCTTCTGGATCCACTGGAGATATCTGACAACTTCAGTGAGTTTTGGCTCCTTCTAGCTTTATCTGCTGTAGTCTGCTGATTTTTCTGAATTGTGATTAAAAAAAGGCTTGGAATCCTGTGTGGCCTTTAAATGCTCTTTTGAAAATTATTATTTCCATGAATTTTAAGATTAAGGGCTTGCTGAAGCAACTGCAGAGATAATATGGGTTAGCTTTTCTTCAGACTATGGAAGAAATTAAAAATTGAAAACCACTTTTGGTAATCCTCCCCCCCCTACTTTTCCATGCACAATTTCATGCTTTCTATCTGTTCAACACACTGTAGGAATTTTATTAATGGAAACAGACTATTTCTTCAAGAATGTGCATGTTTCTGAAAAGTAAGAGCAGTGATGACCATGGACACCTGAGCAGGGTTTTCCTTCTGCTGTTTGCTCCCACCAGGCTTACTTGTGTCAAAGGCAAGGCCAAGAAAGCATTCCTCTCTCCTGTAAGAAATACCAGTGTATTCTGCTTAAGAGAGCAGCTTCCCAGGCAGTGATTTATTTTCTGATCCCACTCTCCGCTCATCCATTTGCTATCAAAGCCCCAAGCTCAGGAGAAATTACTGGCTATAACTGAACAAGGGTGCCCATGTGTAGCAAATATGTTTCTTTTAGTCATCTAAACATTGATGTTCTCTGTCCTTGCTCCTGAGCAGTGCCATAATTAGTGGTGAAATATTTACTTCCCCAGAATACATTCCCACTGTGCTTCATCCAAGGAGTTTTACTTACAGCTCATGTGTAACACGCATTTCATGAAGGAAATTCTGTGCTGGGTCTGTCCAAAAGTAAGGTAAATTGTAAGGGATACTGAGAGTTTTATAGGCCCTCAGATTTATGAACCCAGGAGAGACTGGGAAGCTTTTGCTGCAGTGCCTAAAGAGGTGGAGTGGCAGATGTGTGAATACTCTGCTGAGGTTTCCTTATTGCTCCTTAGCATGTGCAGGGACCACGTACCTGCTGCTGACATAACAAGCAGGAGAAATAGCCCCAGTTTCCATTCTTTAGTGTTTCAGTAAAATTCCTGGCAGACTCAAGGTCTGCCTGGCTGGTTAGGAGTCAGGGCAGGCTCTGAGCTGCTCAGCAGTAGAAGCTGACATTGGCATTGTCATTCAGGGGAGGAACAGCCAGATTTTGGGTTCAGGGAAGGAACAAGTGGCATGGGAGGGGAGGTCGAGGCTTTTAAGAGCTTCATTCTTGTGCTGCTGTTTGAGGGACTGGAATGGACAGGTTTTAGGACATCCACCTTCACATATACACGAGCACAGGCAGGTGATGAAATGGTCAGCTGTGTCTGCACTCAGGGCTGAGTCCTCTTTCAATGAAAGATTAGTTTAAATATAGATGTTTCTAACCTAAATGTGAGTTGCTTAATTCTCCTCCTTGTCTGATAGTCCAGGCCAAAATATTTCTGTCAGAAATATAAGAAATTTCTAAATTATTTTTTAAACTTATTTGTGAAATGTCTTTCTCAGAGGGAATGGTTTTTGAAGGAAATTTCTGTTCTAATTTGGGATACACATTCTGACTGGTATAGTAGTGATTTCTGAGAAATATATGATCTCTAGTTTTTTTCCAAATCACTTTTCATCAAGATGCATGAAAAAACCCCAAACCTGAGACCTCTGAAATCTTTTGCAAGACAAGAAAGTCATTCCATCCAGACTTATTTGGCCAGTATACACATACCTTGAAAGTCTTTATGTGGTAAAATCTCTCATGGAGCCTTCTTCAGCCCTTGATTGTAGGAACACAGAACATTTAGTCTTGATGGTATTTGAAGAGTAATGGTGCTCAGTGAGTACTTGAGATTCTGCTTTCCTCAAACAGCCCAACTAAACTGATAAAAGCATATCAGTGCCTGCTCTAGGGGTTAGCTGAGCTGAGCTTTGAGGTACAATTTGTATTTACTTATTTATTTAACAGTCATAACCAACATAGCTGTTCCAGCAAAGCTTTGCAGGACAACCTTAACCTTGATGAAATGACCACTGCACTGATAAACCTTTGCACAGTGCAGTGCCATATTTCAGGCAAGCCTCACTCCATTTTTATTGGGATGTTCAATGTAATGTAATACCACAATCTGTCAGTCAATAAAAGTGCTATTTCCTCCCCAGGCTGTATGTGTTCTCACCTGTTACAACAATATTGAAATGATGCCAGTTGCATCGTGTTTGTAAACAGTGCCAGATTGGAACTGCATGCTCCATTCTGTAGGATCATGTCTGTTGTGTGATGTGGGCATCACTCAATTAACCAGCTCCCTTTGTTTTCCCTGGATTTCTCCTTGACATTTATTTCTGGGAAGGCAGATCCTGCAGGCAGCTTTATTTGTGGCTCAGGAAAAAGACACACTTTAATGCCCTCACACCATATTTATCATCATCTCAGCTGCCTTGCAAAGGTAGCTGCAGGTGTTGTGATGGATAGAGGATGACTTGGCCAGTTTTGCTGTGGTTTCTGTAAGTGCTGTTCTTCATCTTTGGGCAGAAAGACATGGTGTAATTTCTTGTGGCTGTGCCACACAGCAGAGCTCTGATCTCTCAGCTCTTCACTGTCTGTGTAAATAACTACTGCCTTTTAAAAGAGGTTTTGCCTGATCAGGTAATGAAGGTGCTGTGGTGTTTGGCAATGGTTCAGAAGACAATCTGCTCCTCACCCTCCCACTCCTCTGAGGGTAAAAGTACTGCAGCATCAGGTGGGGTCGTTTATAGCTTAAATCCTCCAAATAATGTAATTACATTAGATAAATTAGATAAATTAGATATACATATCCAGGGAAGGAGGTAGTAAGGATTTCACATTAATAGAGAGCTTTTTCATTTAAACTGAAGGTAAGAACTTCTTTTTTTATAGTAATGTGATTTTGAACTGTTTCCAGTGTATTATCATTAAAGGGACATACTGTTAGGTAAAAATATAATTGTGCTCCCTGAAGAGCAGAGTTCAGTGTTGTCATCTTCTTTGTTATCCCACTTCATTTCTTACTGCAGATTTATTCTGTCCCCATCTGCTTCATGTCCCTTTTAAACAAAGCTTCAAACAAATGAGCCCAGGTAGACATGATTTTCCTCCTTGTTGTCAGTGGCAATATTTCCTTAGTGCCTGTGGCGAGGAGGACTTTCTCAGCCCCTCGTTTCCTCCACTCTCTTTGGGAGCAGAGCCCACCACGGGATTGGGGCAGCCCCAGTGGCTGCAGCTGGCCATGGCTGGACCCTGCTCTGGGCTGTGGCTCTGCAGAAGGTGTAGGGGTGCAGGACTGTGCCAGGCAGCTCCCTGCTTGAAGGGTGTGCAGAGACTGCTGAAGGACAGCTGTGAACCCAGACTGCAGTAATTTCTCTAATCCCCCACTAAATACAAGGCTCTAGGAACTAACTTTTTCTCCTTAATCAGATGAATGAACACAAAATGTGACTGTTCCCTACTGGCTGTGTTGTGTTAAGAGTTGAAAAGAACCCAGAGATTAAATAACATTTCCAGAAATTAATCTCACTAGCTACTTGTGTTTTCTTCCCCCTTCTAATATGCAGTGAAGATATTAAAGCCTAAAACTGGAGTAAAAAATGTCAGGAGATGAATATTCTGCTTTTAGACACTGGATTCCATTACTTTTTCTAGAAGAATGAAGAAATAGTTATAAAATTACAATGAAGCAACTTTGACAGTAGGAAAATAACTGCTGTGCATTTTGTTTGTTCTTTACTACTCTTGGTTAAGGAATGAATCTTCTCTTTTCACTCTAAGGCTTGGTCATAGGTTTTAACAAAAATAGTTTGTTAAACTCAAGTATAGCTCAAGTACAGCAATGTCTGCTTGGAGCCAGGAAATATCTCCTAATCAAGAGACATAGCTATGGAAGAAAGTCTGATCTCCCTCAGGCAGCAGCTTTAGAAAACTTAGCTTTCAAGGTGTTTAATAAAACTGGTTCTGTGGAGTAAATTAAATAAGATTATAGGTTTGGATTAGAATATCCCCCAAGACTGATCTAACCTGTACCAGAACTGGGCATAGCCCCTTCCCAAAAGAAGGCTTCATAGCCAGGCCTTCGGTTATCTTTGTACACCAGTGTGCCAGGCAGATCGGGTCTGATGGAGAACATCAAAGCAGAGCTTGCTCCCATCACTTTTGATGGGAGCCTCCTGCCCCCATATATTGACAGATGTGCCTGGTGACTGTTATATAGGAGTTATTTTTACTTCCCACCCACTCAACAAAAACAAACAGAGAAACAAACCCCCACCTCAAATCAACAAAACTGGCAGGACGTGTCCTTCCCCTCTCTACCACAGATGGTTGGTGCAGATATGGAAGAGATAACCCAGGTGGATGAAAGGCCCAATGAGGGGTCACCTCTGCCACCAAAAGGGCTCAGGACCCAGCTAAGAATCAACATCTTAGTCTGGAGAGCAGATGTGGGAAGTGATAAAAGAAATATTCTTGACTGAGAGACACTGTTTTACAAACTATAAAAGACACAGGAGCTATCACCGAGGCAGAAGCCTTCTACACTCACACCCTGAACGTGTGGGGAACTTCTCCCTGGAGTTTGGATGCAGATTCCATGGTTACTTTCCTGGGAATTGAGGGAAAGGATCTTGATATGTGCCCCATCAGCAATTGGATGGTAAGATACATTGAATCTTAGGTTATATTATTTCTTTGCTTGCTGTAAAATTAATGGTACCTTTAACCCCACACTGTACATACCTACTAGTAGGCTCTTTTTGTCCTTATCCCTGTGTAGTATACAGTTTGTTTTAAATCTTATGTCTGTTAGTTTTGTATCTATTAAATAAATATTTCACTCTATAATAGACTGAATCGGCCATTATTAAAGAACTTGTGAACGAGAGTGGGTTTTGGGGTGCTGGAATAGAGCTGCTGCCTGAGGCCTGGGCAAAGGCAGGGACTTTTCTAACCCCCCACATCCATTGTAACAAAGCCCCAGGCTTGCCTAAAGGAAAGCAGCACAGTGTCAGTTTTCCTGTGCAGAGAGTAGCTGCTGTTGGCGAGGTGCGCTCGGGGTGGATCTGCCCCCTGTGTGCAGCCAGCCCTGTGGCTGCCTGGGGACACTGGGCCCACCCAGCAGATGGGCTCCACTGGGCTCCACTGGGTTCATCTGCTTCCTGCAGGCAGAAGCTCCTGCGCTCTCCTGTTGTGCTGAGACTGTCACTGTGAGCAATGGCTGCTCGTGTGCTGGCTCAGTGGAGCTGTTGGATAGCGAGTGACTTACCGAGGCCGTTTGTAGAACAGCTGTACAGCACAAAGTCGAGCTTTTATAAATGGGGACTGCTGTCTGTTGGCATAAATCAGATTATTTGCTTTGCCCTGTACTTCCAGCATATTCAATTTGCACCACAGTAAGACAAACTTGTGATTACAGACTTATTTTTGCTGTTGAAGGTGGCAATGGTGAAATGCACGTCAAATCTTGCTTTCAAGACTCTCCAAAATTTCTCCCAGCTGTTGCAGGAGAAGCCACCTGGCCAGCATGCAGCAGGGCATGGGCTGAGCCCTGCTGTCTTCAGGAACCACATCTCCTCTGCTGCAGGACTGCCAGGTTGTTGTTACAGGTAAGGACTGAGTCTTGCCTTGTATAGGAGTGTCCTTTGCACTGTCCAAAGCAATATGTTGCACTGCTGATTCTGGAGCTTTTTCCCTGACTGCCTTTTTGAGCCATTGGGACCCAAAAAGCAATGTAGAGAGACTTAAAATAAAGTGAGTCCAAGCCCCTGGATCAGACAATTTCAGCAGCTCTAGACAAAATACTTTCTCTTCCCACCCACATAACCTTTCTGCAGTAAGTCTCACCCATTTTACTCTAGGCTGGTGTCTCACAGGGCTAAAGCACTGGTTCCCTTCAGATGCCATCTCTGAGGTCTCATGCAGTCAAGCGTTTTTGGTACCCAGTACAAAGTGTGAAGACTGCATATAAAGTTCACTGATGTTTCTGAGACTTACTCCTGACTGCCTGATTCCCAGCCCTTTATTAGGCACAGGTAGCATGTGGTGAATGACAGCACAGTAGACTGCAAAACAGCTTCCATATTTTAATCTGGTTTTTTTTTTTTTTTTCTGCAAGGAGAGGGAGATTTTTTCCTGGCATTCCTCCACAGCTCTGCACAGCCTGAAATTAAATTGCTAGAGCACAGCCCTAAGAGATTTTAATTTACATTTCAATAGTCCAAAGTAGCAGTTACTAAATCTCCTTGTTGGAGTAAGCTTAAGGTTCTGGTTAGTCCCTAAAGTTTTCGATACTGAGGAGAAATAGGCATTTAACTGGGAGGATTAAGGTATAATTTTTTTTGCTGTGGAAGGGTATGAGCACAGGAACTCTGTACCTCTGTTAGAGGGGTTTAAAAAGTTCCAACCCACACTTTTTAGTTACTTCCACCTCAGCTGAGGAGTGACACAGGAGAAGCAGACTTGTCTAACCTAATGCTGCTCAGCCTGGGTGAAGAGGAGCATGCAGTTCCTCTACCCCTCCTCTACCCCACTGTGTGTGATTTATTAACTTACAGAATGAAAGGGGCCAAAAAAGGTCAAGAGGTGTAGTTTGATGCACAGGTGAAGGAGGCATGTGCCTAGAAAATCAGGGATATGAGAGTGACCTTGTTTCCAAACTCTCTCCCTGACAGAGCCTGGGGAGCTGCTGCATTGACCCCTGGGCTGTGGGTGAGAGGGGCAGCCCTGGCACCCCTTTCTTTTCCTGCAACTCTCTCATCCTCTGTCCTGTGCTGAGACCAGATGAAGCTCTCCAAGGCTGCTCCTGGGCTGGTCAGCTGCTTTCCATCCTGCCCTATCCCCAGTTACTCCTCTATCCTACAGGACTGGATTGCCTGTGCCACTGAGAGGCAGCAGGGCAGCTGCTTGGACAGCCTTAAACAGTGTGTTTTATGCTGAGATTGTTGCAAGAGGAGCAGTTATTGGTGGGAAATGCTGAGATGTGTTCACAGCATGGGTGGCACAAGGCATTCTGCCCTGTCTGCTGCCTGGGCAGCTGAGAGAGGTGATGGGTCTGGCAGGTGGAGTGAAAACCAAATTACTGTAATGGGAAGGGAATCCTGGCTTACCAATGCTTAAAAGAAGCCAGACTTCTGACTTCTGCAGTTATTTTTCTGTGCTGATTTTCTTCCCTTTCACAAGGAGATCTTTCCCTCACTACTCACACCTCCCTGGTGTAGAGAGGGAGATAGGGGGAGTTATGTTCTCACCTGGCAGTGGCTTTTCCAACTTGTCTCTGTAGTGTCCATGCCAAGGGAGGAGGAGATGTGCAGGTGGCCCTGACTACACCTGATGAGGGTTCCCTAGGCTGTAGGGCAATGCTGTAGTGTATGAAGCTGCTGCACCTTTATTTTTAAGTCTCTTCCATGGTCTGTGGCACATGTGAGTTGCTCCTGTGGTGCAATGTATGTCTGTCCCATTGCAATGCCAAAATCTAGAGGCACATTTAAAAAAACCTGAAAAAGAAGAGGGTGGACATCCCAATATACAATCCTTTTAATGAGGTTGGTCTGAAGAATCCCACTGCACAGCCATTCTGTGGAGTTAGTCTCTTTCTACCTTTGTTGCATTGTTTTTTTTCCTTTGGTATGAAACATTTATTTCAGTGTTGGGGAAAAACAACCCTTCCAATGAAACAATGCTGAGCAATGCTGATCTGACATCAAAATTACTTTTGATATGAGCAGTTGGAATGCTAAAGGTTGTATTTCCAGAAAGCACATATTAAATGGAAGAATATTCACCTGAGCACTAGCAGAATTTCCTCAAGCAGAACAAAGAGGTAAACTCCAAGCATCCATCTGATTAGCAGCTAAAAGGATCTGATTTTACCACTGAGCATGCTGTGTACACATGTGACCATGCATTTATCTCCCTTTATACTTTCTGTGTTGCAATCCCTTGTCCTTCTTAAGATGTTTTCTGTGCCTTTTCTGGGAAATAAAAGCACCAATCCCATTACCCAGACCCTCCTCTGCACCATCCACTCTGTGAATCCCACTGGGTGTTTCTCTGTGTGTTGGAAAAATCAGCTGGGATGACAGATACAAGTACAGTGTGTTTACTTTAAACCTAAACCCCAACGTCCTCAATCCTAAGCTGTTCCTTGACCAGGACCATTATTCCTTGAGGGTCACCTTCCAGATTACCCTGGGAGCAGCTACAGATGCTGACAGATGCCATAAGTGCTATTATGACATTACAGAGAAAGGAGCCAGGCACCAAGAGCAGGTTACTGTAAAAAAGTGGTTTGGTTGTTCAAAAAAAGAAAATTATAGTGAATGAAGGTATGAGGCAGTCAGTGACCTCTGATACTGTGTGTCTGACTCCCTTAATGCTTGACAAATGGTTTAAGCTCAGTGGCTCCCTTTGGAAGAATGGAGCAGGTACTCAGCCCAAGCATAAGCATTTTTCCAGAATAACACAGAAGTTAATGTGCTACAATAAAAGCATCTGCTTTATTTAATGACCCATTTCATCTTGTGATTCCTGACTTTAGCTATGAAATGCCAGCAGTTTTCAAGTAGGCTGGGAGTGTCCCAGCACTGATGTGCCTGTTATTTATTTATTTATCTCTTATTTATGAGAGAAGGAAAGAAGTGAATGAGAGCTGTAAATAATTTCTGTCAGTTCTGGAGGTGTCCTCTTCTGACTGAGCCTGGCATGGTGGCCCTTGGGGAAACTTCTTCTCATGCCAAGCAGAAATCTCCTCCTTGCCCCTTTCCCTGCTCTCTATTGTTCAAAAACATTGTGTGTTTACAGGTAAAATGCAAAAAATGTTTTGGAAGGGCTCTGGTGTTGTTCTGCAGACTCTGCAGGGCAGCAGAGGAGATTCCCTCATGCAATGCAGATGGGGGTGGGTCATTAAGGATACTGCTCTAACACTTGCCACTCCTCTTTTCTTCATCCTCTGCCATGAGGAATAAAAATGGACAGGTTCTGGTCCTACTGTCTGGAAACTAATATGGTTAATAATAAATGGTGATTATAAATTGTGCTACTTTATGGAATATACTGGAGCAGATGAGGTCAGTGGCCTACAATCACACATTCTCATTTCCCTAGAAAATATTAAAAGAATGAGGAACAGTAAAATATAATTATTCAGCAAGTGTTGCTAACTGGAAATTAATTCAATGAAGTTGTATCTTTTGTGTTTAAAGATGAGAAGACTTCTCCACTTCAAATATTTCTCTAGCTTGTTCTTCACAGCTTGTTCCTTCAGACACTCCTTTATAGTCCTTTCTGGTATGGACTCAGTTCAGGATAGCCAAGCAGAATTCCCAGCAGGTGTGTGCAAAGCTACATGAAAGCATAATATCCACAATGTTAGTTTTCAAACTGTAGTCTGCTTATGCAGTTGTTACAGCTCTACTGTGTGAAAAAATAGGAAAAAAAGAGTTTCAATGGACAATTGGAAGTAAACTTCATGACATTGCTTCTCCTACCTCCTCTGAGAGGGTTAATTTATTCCAGATTATTTCTGTAATCCATTTCCTAGCACAGCTCTGTGAGTGGCTGTGCTGCCTGGATGGAGGAGGAGTAATGGGAAGAGGGGATGGCCTTTTCCTCCCAGTGTCACCAGTGATGCTGAGCTGAGTGACTGGGGGGTCCCCAGGGGCCCTGTGCAGTGGGAAGGGTTCTGCAGCTGATCCATGAAGTGACTGTAAGTAGACAAACACATACTCTTCCCAGGAGAGTGTGTTAATGTGTGATGTATGGCTAAAAACATAAAGTAACATCTAGCCTACTTAAGCATAAACATTCTTTCCTGGTAAATTTGTTTGCAGTTTAACATTTTCTCTGTAAGTTTTCATGATATCCTCTCTTTACATCTTGAGGAAATGGACTTCTTTTTTCTCCATTTTTGCATTTCTATCAAACAGGCAAATGTATTTCTTGTATGCTTCTCTTTCATGTTATATCCTCTTTTTAATTTGCTTCTCTTTCATGTTATATCCTCTTTTTAATTTGTTTTTTAACAGGCTGCAGTCCCCATGAAAGTCTCTTGTGACCATTGCATTGGATCAAAGTTCAGAGTTGGTTGCTTTCCATCAGAGACTCCCCTTGGCCTCTGTTCCTGTGCTCACTTGCTACATTAAGTAGATAAAAGCTTTTTTTCTTGAGTCATTGTTTATCTGTTTCCCGGGTTCCCAGACCCTGGTAATAAAGCTGTATTAGGTTACTTGTTGTTTTTAAGTAGCAACATGCCCTGTTCTGCAATGACTGGAAGTGGAATAGACTCAAGGAAAACAAAAATGCAAAACATTATGGTGACATGACCTTGAAAGGGATCCCCTGTATCACAAATTCTCTCTGCCCCTTGTATATAAGTAGGGCTGCTAGGAACAGTAGAAATGGTGTGTTTATTTTCTGAGTTTTTCTCAGAGTGCCCAAGGCAAGTAATTGGAATTTCACTCTCTCATTGTTAACTGTGATACCCAGAATTCATGTCTTAAAGGGCAGTTTATCTCTGGAGAGCTAATATATAAAAAAGTGGTAAATTCTTACAGAGCAGTTTCATTTCCTGTGTGTATACAGATTTGGATTTAGTTTTGCCTATTGCAGATGCATTTCCTACTTTTTTTTCCCTACTTATTTTTTTCTTTCTCTAGCCCTGGAGATTCACCTGGAGAGGACTCAAGTGGATTTTTTTCTGACTTTCCCAACACAAAAAGATCATTAAATAAGATCTGGATTGTGGTGCCAAGTGGAGCCCTCACTTAAATTTGTGGAAGAAGGCACAGAGGAAGGATGTAGCCTGTGGAAACTTCAGTGATGGAGGGTGTCTATGACCCTGGATTAACTCAGAGGGAGCTCTGGGTTAGCTGGAGCCAGAAATGCCCATCTTCCCATTTGTGAATTGACAATCTCATGTAAATCACCAAGACATGACCAACCCTTTGATCTGCTCATGCAGAATTGTTCTGCAAAGCTGAGTTGCTTTTGGAATAAGATTTGGTTAGAGACTTATTGGGACCCCACCCTGAAGTGAATAAAACTTTCAGGCAGATGAAGAACAATTCTTAATGTGAGACCATGTCCTCTGCAGCAGGCAATGTTTTGTTGTAGAGGTTATGGTCAGTTTTAGATGTCTTTTAACTATGTTATGAATTACATCCTTAAGAAAAAGGAATATGAAGTGGTAGATTTCCCCTTTCTCGTGGTCACAGGTCCATAGTTTCAGGGTAAGAGGTGTGAAGGCAAGGACAGTGAGTATTTCTTTGTACACATTAAAACATTTTTATTGATAATGTTTAATATCATCCATGCCAGCAAAATGCCATTGTTCCAGGGAGTAAAGAAGAGCCTCCATTGCTCTAGAGTCAGTCTTACAGGGAATGGAACAGCCAAGCAGCACTAGCACCATGAAGCAGACCTTTGATCCTCAAAATTTGGTGGTATGCAGGGTTCTCTACAGAAAAGGGAATTCTATGTCAAAGTTTGTGAGAAGTGAAAATAAATCTATGTAAGAGTTTTGATTTATTTTGGGTTTTTGAACATCACAGACTTACTTGGAAATTATGTTAGTGTCTAATTCCCAAAGCAAGCAAAGTTTGTGCTGCAGCACCAGAAATCAGGTATGCAAAATAGCAACAAGCATGGATTTTGTTAGCCAGGAGAGTGCATATTTATGCATCTTTAAGATTCCCTTAAAAATATAAAATATTGTTTAAACTCACGCACAAAATCATACCAAGCCACAGGTATTGGAACTGAAAAACGGGAATTTGTAAACGTTTCCAGGCTTCCCTGCAAGCTCTCAAAATATCTATGAGAAGAACAAAACTCTTGTGGGTTTGACTGAGAAATTTATTTTTGCAACTTATTAAAAAGTTTGCTATTGGAAAACTGATTTACTTGTAGTAGTCTCCTGTGCCTGGGGAAAGATCTGGTTTCTCAGACCCTCAGATTATTCTGACAATGAACATTTTCCACCCAGGAACTCAGGGCTCATGGATCCAGCTGGGCAGAGGAGAGGCTCAGTTGTGGTTTGCTCAGCCTCCAGCTGCAGCCCAGCAAAGCTGTTCCTCCCTGGTTCTGTTCTAATCCATTCTGGACAAGCTGCAGAGAGGGGAGAGAGAGCAACTTATGGAGAAACTGCAGGCTGATCTCCTAGCAAGTTGAAGCTTTAATAACTGAAAGTGGAAATGAGGGAGGAGGGAAGGTTCTGTGCATCCCTTGTCCATCAGGCTGGGATTTGGGGCTGCCCTGCCTCCCCCAGCAGGACTGCAGGCACCACTTATCCTCCTGCCAGGGGCATGGCACAGTTCTGTCTGTGTACTGATAGCTGTGTTTCTAGCAGGACATGCTGAAAGTCTCATAACTGTTATGAAGAGAAAAACACTTCATGGCTCAATTTTCCCTGCCCTGCCCATCCCAATTTAAACTCCTCAAACTTGTGTGCAAAACATCACAGCCTCATGGACATTTGCAGGCACAAGTTTTCTGAAGCCTTTCTTTGAAAATTGCAATCTTAATCCATTTTTCTTCAGCATAGCATCTGCTTTAATAATGACTGTTCTCTCATCAATTTTCTTCTATGGAGAACTGAAGTAGATAAATGTATATTGATCTCCATGAACTACAAATTGGTTACAAGTTGCCACTACAACTTGAGTAGATTTTTCTTCTTTTTTTTTTTTTAAGATTAAACTAGGTGGACTTTACCTTGTTGAGAAGCAGTGGTAGCCTCTGTTCTGGCTGTTCTTGTCCATGTGGGTATTGAACAACTGCACTCTCTGGTAGCACTGATATAGATAGAATTTACTTGAAATTTCCCTTCTCATTTGTATTCAGGTACATTGCACATTGTTAATGGTGGCTGATACTTTGCTGCTTCAGAAACAAAATGAGAAGGTAAAATCTCAAATTTTCTATATCTATTTCAAGCGATTGAAATGGCAAGGACAAAAATTGCCCTCTTCTGTGACAGTGGTTGCATCAAATAATTAACAGAACTTTTGCTACTTTATTGTATCATCTGAAAATGCTTTTTAGGTATAGTGGCACAGAAATAATGGATATGACAGATGAAATCCCACCAAATCATTAAATATCTATGCCTCAGACAAACTTGCACTGCTAAAGGACAATTCTGAGTTGGTGTCTCTGTTTCATGTCTGATTGCAAAGAATTCATGGGGGTGTTTTGTCAAGCACTGAGTTGTGGGGGGATCTGAGACCATTGGCTTAGCTATCAGGGAAAAATTCTTTACTGTGAGGGTGGTGAACACTGGAAGAGGCTGCCCAGAGATGCTGTAGATGATCCATCCCTGGAAGTGTTGAAAGCCAGGTTGGACTGGGCTCTGAGCAACCTGGTCTAGTGGTTGGCACACCTGCCTTGGGCTTGGGTTGGAACTAGATGATCTTCAAACTTTCTTCCAACCTAAACCATTCTATGATTTTGTAATTGTTAGTTAAAGTATTTTATATACTCTGTGAAGCAATTGATTGTGATATAATGTAACTTAGTAAACTCTTAAAGACAGATAGGTGCTGGTAGTGCCCTGTATCAGCACTATATTTAGGGGGATAATTTGTGTTCAGTAGAGATATTGGTAGGTGCATGTGTTCATATATTCATATGACTCGCCTAAAGATGTTGTTGGGTGTGTTTTTCCATAACTAAGAAGTCTGCCTGTCGCTGCTTTTTCTAACAGCATATTCCAGCAGAAAGCACTTTTCTGCCTAGAATGAAACCCAACCCTAGGAGCTAACCACAGTTTCAAACAACAGAGGCATTTCTATATTTTACAGAGTCCTGCATATTGGCTAGCTGCTTCTCAATTAAAAGATTTATGGTATCTATAAAACAGATGAAAACTGGAACCACCAGCTGTAAACTATTAATGCAGGAGAAGTAGACTGGTGCAATGAGGTCAGGTCAGTTGCTGTGTGCCATCAGGGAAGAATAGATTCCATATCATTCAGATCAATGCACTTCAGTACATTCTCTTAAAACATCCCAATTTCCAGGCAGCCTGTGGACTCTAACCATTTCCTGAAGCAATTAACCAAGTATAATGCAAAGCAAAGCAGAGATGAAACCCAAAGTGAACTATTGACTGTAAAACATGGAGTAAATCTCATGTTACTTCTCTCTTAGTCATAGCTAAGTGCTGTTAATCATCTACTCTTTGTTGCACTGTCAGGTGAACAGCTGAGATTTTAGGTGATTTATATGCCTGTTGTTCATTTTGCAATGCAAATGCCTGGAAGTGCATGTGCTCTGCTGCCAAATGTCAGCTGGGAAGAGGTAACCTGCAGCTTTTTGTGCTCTGGGAGTACCTTGAGCTCCTCCTGACTCATCCCCAAGGGAGGTGTGACCTTTTTCTAATTTGTTCATAAACAACTGGCTGTGTAAGTACCATCATACTGTTAGAATATCTTATCTTTCCAAATCCTGCACCATAACCCTTTGTACTGTAAATAATTCCAGTAATATATGACCAAGCTCTGGGGTCATGAATCTGGTAGTATTGGCATTGGAACTTGCAGACAGAGGGCTGAACATAAGCATTTTGAACAGCTAAATTCACATGTGTTTATTTTGGAAGAAATAGATCTAAAAGAAGAGTGAAAAGTAGACCATGACTCTTGTGTGGACGGACTGTAAAACAGATAATGGTCTTGAAAAGGAAAAGACCATTTCAGTGTTTCAATTTTTCTTATACAAACACTGGTGGGCCACATTTTTCCCTCTCTGACTCTTCCAAGGCCAGCAAGTACCCTAAAAGTTCATCTCTTTCTCTCAGAAATATCTCTAGCTTAAACTCAAGTCCTCTCTCAATATCTTTAATGTTGAGTCAGCTTTTTCTGAGTACCTCAGGACAAAATTTGGGAATCAAAATAAAGCCAAGAAATACCATTGTACTCTCCTTCAAGCTTAGAATAATCTAGTGCTCCCCTAGGGATAGTAGTTTATGAAACTTTTTGCAGAAGGGAAAGCTGTATGTGCCTCAGTTGTCTGGTTCAGTTTAGCACTTTGCAGCATGTTGTCTTTCAAGCAAAGAATAATACATTTTGGCATTACTCTGCTGGGGGAATGCTGAGCCACTGTTGGGTAGAGCAATATGTTTTCTGTTCTCTCAGACCAGCTTTGTCTTCTGTCACTATTTACTTTTTGGGTTGCATTAAGTTATTTGTTAATAGCACTAAACTCCTTGTTTATTTGGGATGGGTAGATGATTAATTTGCTCTATCTGAAAACAGATATAATGCTATGAAATGGCCTCAAGCTGCACCAAGGCACATCAGGAAGAAATTATTAAAGGAAAAAGTTGTCAAGTATTGGAATGGGTGGCCCAGGGAAGTGGTGGAGTCACCATCCCTGAAAGTGTTCAAGAAATGAGTGGAGATGGCACTCAGTGCTATGGTTTAGTGGACAAGGTGGTGTTTGGTCAAAGGTTGGGCTTGGTGATCTTTGATATCTTTTCCAACCTTAGTAATTCTGAGATTCTGTGGAATTTGAAATCTGTCTGGAACTGTGATGATTTCCAGAAGACAAGATGTGCTCTAAATATCACCTTTTTAATGTTCAAGTAGAAAAGATATTACTATTTAATTTTTGAAAAAAGCTATTCACATCCTAGCATGCAGCCTGCAAATCTCCATGCTTTTATGAAGATTCTTGACAAATTCCAGCTTGCCTTTCTGGATTTTAATTTCTTTTCAAGACACCAGCATATATATGCACACAGACTTCTGAGTCTCCTGTATTGAGGGTGTCAGTGAGAGAAATGTAACTTCCTGGGTGTCTGCTATAGAGTCCTCTGTATCTTTTTAGATATCTTTCCCCTTTCCCAAAGCTTAGTCAAGCCTTTTTCATTAATCTGTAGTAGTTTTTCTATGTTCTTAAATGTTTTATAAGCCTATTTAATCAGTCTGTTATACAGCAGTATAAAAGTCACTTGAATGATATGTTCTCCAATAGTCATAGCTTGGCTCAACACTAACAGGATAAACAGGTCCATAGATCTTTTTACATCACCACCTATTTATTCTTTTCTCAGGCCTGACTTATGGGACAGACTTTATTTATTTCCCTACATTGGAGCAGCAATGCCATGTACCTCTACTTGGTTAACAAGCCTGTGTGACTGCAGAACAATTCAGTCATGCTTTCATTATGTTTATTGAAGAACTTCTCACTTCATGTCATCTTTTCATACACATTAAAGGTGGATCTAGAGAGCACCGAGGTAAATCTGAGGCTTGGCACTGACTTCAGTGAGCCTCATTTCTGTTTCCATGGGAACACCCAAACTTTTATATGAAATATGTAAGTTGGATATACCTTTATATAGGTTTATCTGTTAAGTAAATTAAGATTAAAATTTATTATTTAAAGCATGTCACTGTGACATCTGGTGAATATGATGTCCCAACAACAGCAGCTTTTATTAAGCTAGCTCTTGCCATTCACAGTGGCTCACTCTTGCCCTTCAGAAAAGCTTTTAAATGGGTTCTAATTCTCCATGCAGCTTCCTGCACTGTAGAAATATATTTTATGAAAATGTGCTTTCTTCACCATTGACTGCTGGGATTAAATGCAGTAACATTAACCCATCATTATGCATTTCAAAACCTGTCAAATTCATGTACTATCTGAAAGGAGACTTTCCCCAGTTCATATATATAGAAGGAGTTCATATTTGTTCTGTGAGTCATTTCTCACTTCTGAAATTCATTCCCTGCTATGTGCAAAGGTTGTGCTAGGTTTCTGCATGTGGTTTCAGATTTATGGCTGCAGTGGTATTGCTAATCACAGGAGACAAGTCTGAGATGGAAAAAGGAGTTAAGAATTGTTGGCAGTTCTCTGAGAAGCTATATTAAATCTTCAGATATTAATCGTTTCAATGAAGAGAAAGAATATGAAGTGCTATAAGGAAAAGGTTAGCTAAAACCAAATTCTTAGGGTAATAAGAGTGGATGTGGAGATTTGGTCAAGTTACTAAGGATGAATTGTAAAGAATTAAATAGGAACAGAAGAAAAAATCCAGAAAAATTAAGACATAAAAAGATAAACAAAGCAAGACCATGAAGTATAAAACATATTATAGAAGTACAACAACAGGGAAAAAACCCATTCCACTCAGTGAAGAGGAAAATTTGTGGGCAGATGAAAACTAAACTATGGAAATATTTAAATCTTTCTTAGCTCTATTTCTCAGATTATCACTTGACAAACTGCTATTTAGACAGGCCATAAGTGGATGAAAGCCCACTTTAGACCAGTTGAAAGACAGATGGGAGAACATTTAAGCAATTTAACAAATTATCTGGATTATAACACCTGTGCCAGGATATTGTAAGAACTGGCTGAATCAATCACAAGTCATTATTAATCTCTGGGTGTTTGTGGAGGGTAAATGAAATTCTGAAGGAATGAGAACTTGGTACCTATTTTTATCTTATTAGGAATAGAAGGTTTTCATTCTTTATTCTGAAAAAGTAAAAAAAAAAAGTCCTTCCAAATATTAATTTTTGTTCTCTCTGGATAGGAAAAAAAAGGGCTTTCAGTGTAGCAAGATGAGTTTGAATGAGATAGTAAAACATAAAAAAATTTGCCTAAACCTTTCTAATGTTCAAGGGGTACATATTTGTGGAAACAGGTGGCTTAGAGAGGTTTGAGAGCACAGTCGTGGCACACTGTTAAGATTGGGTTAGACAAGCATCTGCCAGGAACAGTGTAGGCACACTTGACCCTGTTTATAGGGAAGAAATGGATTATATTTTCTCTCAAGGATCCTTTCAAGTTAGATACCTACTTTCTTCTTATGTCATTATTCAAAATATCTATTTTGAGTGTCCCTATATCTTCTGTTATTTACCAATATATAGGAATCCTTGCAGCTGGATTCTGTTGTGTCTTTTCATCTGATATTTCCTATTTGAAAATCAGACCTTTTTAAAATTACCACTTTTAGGTATGAAATGCAAAAAAAAAATTAAAAATACCAAAACATTGTGCCTCTTCTGAATGACTAAATTTAAACAATGTTAAAAAAAATTCATGGAGAATTACCCAGAATATGCAGGGGGGAAATGTCTCATAGAAATGTGGTACTAGGAAGAAAGGATTTATAAAACAGTCAGAAACAACGGAAATCAGGTCAAAAATGAAAAGCATATTTTCAATGGATCTTTACTACCACTTTTACTACACATACAGCAGTGTCTCTGCCCAAGCCTGTGAAAGGAACATGGGCAGTATGAATGCACAGTGTGCCAGGAAGAATGAGCCTGTAACAGCCTGACCTGCTCTGCTCAACAGCTTCCATTTCCTAAAATGAGAAAGTGTAGCCAGCCAAATTCAATAGGCTGCACAATCATCCCTTTCCCCTTTCTTAACTCCTAAATCCTGGTCAAACATCCACTCTGCCAAGGAAACAACCTTCAGTGTGTGCACAATTAGACAAATGGTAGGAGGTCTCAAATTATGGCATGCAAAAATCCCAAATAGAGACTGTGCACATTATGAAGAGCTGAGCCAGAGTTCTTGCTCCAGTCTGTGTGCTGTTACCTGTGGGAACACCCCTCTGCTCCCCTCTGGGAGAACTGGCAGCAGGCACCATCCTGGTGCAGGGTCACTGGGCCTTCTCTGCCTCTCAGCTGCCTAACAGGGCACCATCCTGTGCTGCCCAGAAAGGCAGAGTCTTTCTTTCTCCTTTTCTGATTATTATTGCAAAATTATACAAGCCTCAAGCTTTAATCATTTTTTCCAATGTATTTATGCTCCAGTGCTTTCCAGGAGATCTATGGATTCCTGCATAGACTACTTATTAGACTGTTTATAATAGAATGCTGCTTTAAGTTACTTTTAGTGGACCTAGAAATATGAATTTCCTGGGAGTCTGTAGGCCATATGAGGGAAATCACTGCAGTAACCATGCAGTGTAAAGGATGGCTGCAGAGGGCTGTACAATTTCTGCATTTAATAGGTGTCCTTGTGTTGTGGGAGACCCAGGCCAGAAATCATTGTTCCATTGTGTTAAATGCAAAATGACCAAATCTTCAGTAAAAGATGGTTTCTTTCTTGAAGAGTTTATAATCCGCGTTTAAAGCCAATGGAAAGACTTGACAAATGGTTGGTGCACAG
Organism: Notiomystis cincta; assembly: GCA_013398075.1. Lineage (NCBI taxonomy): Eukaryota > Metazoa > Chordata > Aves > Passeriformes > Notiomystidae > Notiomystis > Notiomystis cincta. The sequence goes on along the minus strand of VZRX01004393.1, from coordinate 1,277 downwards.
TGTAACACAGAGGATTATGTGCAATTAACCTGACAATGGTGTTCCCAGACTGTCTTCTGCTCTCTCAGCTTCTGCTTAACCAGGGTCTGTGGTTGTTTTTAACATGGGCTCTCAAATTTTCTTATTCCTCAGGCCTTCTCCCTTCTTCAGAGTCTTTAATTTCCTTTCTGGACTTTTTCATTTCTTTCTAAGTCTGCTGCATACCTCCCTGCAACCTTTTACTATTTTCCTCTTGCATTCATATCCTTTTTAGTTTTGGTTTGCCAACGTAAGGTGTATTGAATTTCAAACAGCAGTTACAGGAAGCAATTGCTACTAACCTCTCATTGTGCCCCCTCTCTTTTTGGTTTGCAACATGCTTGTTTTGTGTGGCTGCCTGCTATTTCTCTAAGTTTATGATTCTTAAAGCAGAGACTCGTATTTTTTGCAGCACCTGCTGGTAAGGATTTAAATTTGTTGTCACCTAGATGCCTGTTACAGACCTTTCTCTAATGATAGTAAAAATAGAATCATTAGAAGGTTTTTGGTTTTGAATACAAAAAAGTCAAACTATCTGAAAACTTACTGTAAAAGAATAGGGGTTATTTGAGGGGAAGTAAAGAGAGTATTCTAATTCTGCTTTATTCTGGATAGCAATTTAGAGAGTTTTACCCAGCATTATAAACTAGTGTTTTATGTTTAGCTTCATTTATAACAGAAAAATCCTAAGAATGGTCAGGGTGCAGGGTAATTCCAACGTGAATTGCATTGATTAAAGTAGGACCAGACTGAAATTTTTTCAGTGCTGGATTTAATTCACTTTGAGTGAGTCTTACACAAGCAACACTTAAAGGATTCATACCCTGCAGTTCAGGAATATATTTTGCCTAAGTCAAAGATGTGGAAAAATAGCCACTATCCCTGGAGGTATTTAAAAGCTGTGTAGATGTGGCACTTGAGGACATGGTTTAGTGGTGAGCTTGACAGTGCTGGGTTAATGGCTGGACTCAAAGCTCTTCTCCCACCTAAGCAATTTTATGATACTATGATTCTGTATGTGAGGGCTTCTTTTTCTCCTTAGGTTTATCTTCTATCTCAGCAACACCTACCTAAAACAAAAAACTTATGTCTTAAAAATATCCTTATATGTCTGGAAACACAGCTGTAATTACACTGTTGCTGTCAACCAAAAGACCATATAAAAAAAAGATAAAAATTGAAATAAGGATCAAGTTTTGGTAGTGTAATTCTGCCTGTATTTAGGGGTTGAAGCAGCCCTCCCTTCCTTCCTTCCTTCC
>VZRX01004392.1:0-20488 GCA_013398075.1 Notiomystis cincta | reverse complement strand
GAAAAAGAAAAGAAAGAGAAAAAGGGAAAGAAAAAAGCCCCACATTTTTTAAACCTTCCAAACAAACACTCTTTTCAACCCACTGGCAATTATGGAGAGGTCCTGATCCTTTCTGCATGTTACTGTCAAACAAGTTTTCAGTAGGATTCAATAAAGTGATCTGACATTTCTTTGGAGATCTTTACACACAGTAGCTCAAGCCAGGAAAGAACTTTACTTCTGGCAGCTACGTGAATATTTTATTTTGCCCAAAGCTAGACAGGTGTGATCAAGAAGAACAGGGGGAAAAATATATTAGCAAAAGGCCTTTCAGTGGCAATACAGGTGTTTGCTGGAGTGCAGTCGGTTTGGGTTGTGTGTGTTTTTTTTTTGAAGAAGAAAATCTTAGTGGGGTTAAGATTAAAGGCACAGCACTTTTATTTCTCATGGAGTGAAAGTCAGGAAAGGGTTTTATAAAAGATAGGGCAGGGTTTGCCCCTGGAAAGGGCATTTTGGACTAGATCTGAAATAAGGATTAAGCTCCTCATTCCCATAAAGCTCAAAGAGATTTTGGCACTTTAAATATTCCCTGGATCTGAGCACTTCTCACCCAGCACTGGGGAGTCAGTAAAGAGTTAAAGGAGTTTATAATTCACAGAACAAGTCAATACATTCATTCAAACAGTTACAGAAAGGTCACAGGCTGGGATGCCTGAAACCTGCTTAAGCAACAATTTTTGCTCCTAAGGTAAGGCAAAACACAGGACACATTTCCTGGAAGAGGCTGGAGACCCTGCTAAAGCACCAGGACACAGGGGAGAAGCTGCACTGGGGGTTTTGGGGTCTGGGAAGTTTCCTCCCAACTCAGAGGCTCAGGGAGTTTGTTGGAGATGAGAGGTGGGTTGAGAAAAATCTGTAATTCTGTGTAGAAGGGTCTTTAACTCAGTGTCAAGGACACAACGAGACAGAGGAGCTGGGGCCAGCCTGGATGAGGCCCAGCAAGAAGGAAATCCCCCAAATCCCAGGGCAGGCCCTGCCCTTGGAGATGCTGAGCAGCCTGGAAAAGTGTCTGGAGCTGGGATCTGGAGAGGCCAAGGAGGGAAGGGAGGACAGGGAGCAGCTGGGCCCTGGATCAGGTTCATTCCTGGAGGAGGCAAAGCTGAGGTGCCTGAGCATCTCCTGCTGGGTTGGTCTCCTGAGACCCCACAAGTGTCACCCTGAAGGGACAGAGCAGGGCCCTCAGCACCTGAGCTCACAGCTTTTCGTGAGAAAATCACTTTTTCTGCTTCATGGCCTCCAGGGGCTGTTTTGTCTCTGCACCACTGCACAGAGGTTTTCAGGGCCTCACACACAGAGGGAAAGAAATCAACCTGCTGGGGTTTCAGCAGCACGAGGAGAGCAGCTCTGGTGGAGGAAAGGGAGAAGGAAGAAAAATGAAGATAAAAAAATAGGTAAAAGGCAGAAGAAAGAAGAAGGAAGAAAGAAGGAAGAAAGAAAAAAAAAGAAAGTAAGAAGACAGAAGAAAAAACAAAGAAAAGAAAGAAGAAAGAAGAAAAAACAAAGAAGAAAGAAGAAAAAACAAAGAAGAAAGAAGAAAGAAGAAAGAAGAAAGAAGAAAGAAGAAAGAAGAAAGAAGAAAGAAGAAAGAAGAANAAGAAAAAGAAAAAGAAAAAGAAAAAGAAAAAGAAAAAGAAAAAGAAAAAGAAAAAGAAAAAGAAAAAGAAAAAGAAAAAGAAAAAGAAAAAGAAAAAGAAAAAGAAAAAGAAAAAGAAAAAGAAAAAGAAAAAGAAAAAGAAAAAGAAAAAGAAAAAGAAAAAGAAAAAGAAAAAGAAAAAGAAAAAGAAAAAGAAAAAGAAAAAGAAAAAGAAAAAGAAAAAGAAAAAGAAAAAGAAAAAGAAAAAGAGGAATGTGCACTGGAGGGAAGTGGAACATTTTCCTTTACATTAAGTCTCACTTTGTGTTGGTCACACACAGTGAGGCACGAAGGGTCCCAGCTGCCATAGCCAGAGAAGAAATCTTTTTAAGAGCCTTTGGAAGAACTGAAAATTGATCAGGTGCCTCTGGGGGAGCTGAGTCAGGGCAAAACTCCACCTTAGGAGCTCCAAGTGTCCTTGTGGAGCAAGTTCCTCCCTGCACCCAGAGCAGAGCAGGTGGGAGTTCCAGCACCTCCTGAGGTGCCTCCACCTGGCCACCATCTGCCCTGTGACACCTTCAGGGGCTCAGCCCATGACATGTCAGGAAATGGAAGATTTTTTCAGCAGGAGATGGAGGATTTGGAGCTGCTGAGCACAGATGGGATAGCACAGGAGAAAGAGAAAGAGAGCCAGGGTTGCCACTCCACCACCAGGAGCACTGGAGGTATCAGGTGTGGGTTCTGTTATTTTTGGGGCCATGAAGGGTGCCAGGGACCAGCAGCCCTGTCGTGACTTGCCATCAGAGGCTGCAAACCTTGCCTGGATTGTGCTCCCAGACAGCCCTGCTTCCCTGCAAGGTGAATTTTAGGCTGACCACAGCAGTGTCCTCCCTCAGCCACGGGCAGAGTGTGAGCCACAATTGCATAAATCACATTTGGAGGTCAGCCCGAGGTGAGCTGCAGCCACAGGGGCAAGGAGGGCTGAATCCTGGCAGCAGGTCCCCCCCTGCTCTGGGGGTGACAGCGAGCAGGGAAACCCAGGAGAGGACACACAGCTCTGGGAACCTGTGGCTTTCACCACAGGGTCACTTCTCAGGGTGAAATCACAGCAAATGGGCCACCAGGCTTTACTGGTGGCAGCCCAGGCTCCAGGTAAATGTCACCCATGTGCCAGGAGAAGTGAGAACAGGGTGACACATGGCTCATTTTCCACCTGGGAACGTGGGGCAGCCAAACAGGGGGGACTGAGCCACCTCCAGCCTGAGTTCCTCACCTGCAAACCCACCCTCCACATTCCCAGAGAGGATTTATGATCCTAAAAATGATTTTTTTTTGCATTGGTGCTGTCTTATGCTCGTGGTTGGGAAGTCGCCCAGTGCTTCCCTGAGTTACTGAAAACATCTGGTTCTGTTTTGGGGAGGAAAAACCACTTTTCTTGCTGTTTATGCAGCACAGCCCCATATGGAAGGAGGGATCCAGGCTCTGAAAGCTTCAGGATCTCCGGAGCCTCTCCAAAGCCTTTTAATTACCTTTGAAATAGGACAGGTCTCGCTCTTTGGGGAGCATCACGAGACCTGGGAGCAGAAAAAAGCTGAGAGAGCTGGTCCCACCGATTCCCAGCTCCAAGCCAAACAGGTTTGGCCAGCCCTAATTAAGGTAATTAATATCCTCAAGCCTGTTATTAAGCAAGAGGCAGTAAAAGGGAGTCTCCCCTTTACCTCGGGGTCCTGCTGAGTGCCTGAGCCCAACAAGCAGCCCATTGTCAGCCCCAGGGCCAGATCCTGCTGCTCAGGGGACCTCAGGAGGCACCAGAGGAGCCCCCATCCCCTTCCTAGCACTGGGAATTGCAGGATTTCAGGCCGTGCCCCTGCACCTGCTTTGGACACAAGGATGGCTGGTGGGATGTTTAGGCAGAGGGAGGTGGGGTTGGAGGTGTTGGAGAGGGGGCCCAGCTCATCCCCTGCTCCCATCAAACAGGGTGGGTCAGCTGAGACCATCCCAGGGCAGGGTCAGGTCTGAACATCACCCCTGGAGAGCTGGAGTCTGAAATTGGACCTGAATTTGGGCCTTAGGCTGGCAGACTCAGGGACATGAAGGAGCACTGGAAAGGGAGCTCATTTCAAAGACCCCAGTGGTCCTTCTCAATGAAATGATTAACAGGGCATAAATTGAGGGAGATGATTAAGAAATTCCCATTTCAATGTAGGAAGCAGCTTTTTCAGGGTGGTCAAACAGAGGATGGTGTTGCCCAGAGGGGCTGTGGAGCCTCCATCCCTGGAGAAAGACAAAACCCAGTGGGAGCTGGTCCTGCACAACCTGTTGGAGGCTCCCCAGCTTGAGCAGAGTGATCTCCAGAGACCCCTGCCAGCCTCAACCCTNGGAGCTCCAAGTGTCCTTGTGGAGCAAGTTCCTCCCTGCACCCAGAGCAGAGCAGGTGGGAGTTCCAGCACCTCCTGAGGTGCCTCCACCTGGCCACCATCTGCCCTGTGACACCTTCAGGGGCTCAGCCCATGACATGTCAGGAAATGGAAGATTTTTTCAGCAGGAGATGGAGGATTTGGAGCTGCTGAGCACAGATGGGATAGCACAGGAGAAAGAGAAAGAGAGCCAGGGTTGCCACTCCACCACCAGGAGCACTGGAGGTATCAGGTGTGGGTTCTGTTATTTTTGGGGCCATGAAGGGTGCCAGGGACCAGCAGCCCTGTCGTGACTTGCCATCAGAGGCTGCAAACCTTGCCTGGATTGTGCTCCCAGACAGCCCTGCTTCCCTGCAAGGTGAATTTTAGGCTGACCACAGCAGTGTCCTCCCTCAGCCACGGGCAGAGTGTGAGCCACAATTGCATAAATCACATTTGGAGGTCAGCCCGAGGTGAGCTGCAGCCACAGGGGCAAGGAGGGCTGAATCCTGGCAGCAGGTCCCCCCCTGCTCTGGGGGTGACAGCGAGCAGGGAAACCCAGGAGAGGACACACAGCTCTGGGAACCTGTGGCTTTCACCACAGGGTCACTTCTCAGGGTGAAATCACAGCAAATGGGCCACCAGGCTTTACTGGTGGCAGCCCAGGCTCCAGGTAAATGTCACCCATGTGCCAGGAGAAGTGAGAACAGGGTGACACATGGCTCATTTTCCACCTGGGAACGTGGGGCAGCCAAACAGGGGGGACTGAGCCACCTCCAGCCTGAGTTCCTCACCTGCAAACCCACCCTCCACATTCCCAGAGAGGATTTATGATCCTAAAAATGATTTTTTTTTGCATTGGTGCTGTCTTATGCTCGTGGTTGGGAAGTCGCCCAGTGCTTCCCTGAGTTACTGAAAACATCTGGTTCTGTTTTGGGGAGGAAAAACCACTTTTCTTGCTGTTTATGCAGCACAGCCCCATATGGAAGGAGGGATCCAGGCTCTGAAAGCTTCAGGATCTCCGGAGCCTCTCCAAAGCCTTTTAATTACCTTTGAAATAGGACAGGTCTCGCTCTTTGGGGAGCATCACGAGACCTGGGAGCAGAAAAAAGCTGAGAGAGCTGGTCCCACCGATTCCCAGCTCCAAGCCAAACAGGTTTGGCCAGCCCTAATTAAGGTAATTAATATCCTCAAGCCTGTTATTAAGCAAGAGGCAGTAAAAGGGAGTCTCCCCTTTACCTCGGGGTCCTGCTGAGTGCCTGAGCCCAACAAGCAGCCCATTGTCAGCCCCAGGGCCAGATCCTGCTGCTCAGGGGACCTCAGGAGGCACCAGAGGAGCCCCCATCCCCTTCCTAGCACTGGGAATTGCAGGATTTCAGGCCGTGCCCCTGCACCTGCTTTGGACACAAGGATGGCTGGTGGGATGTTTAGGCAGAGGGAGGTGGGGTTGGAGGTGTTGGAGAGGGGGCCCAGCTCATCCCCTGCTCCCATCAAACAGGGTGGGTCAGCTGAGACCATCCCAGGGCAGGGTCAGGTCTGAACATCACCCCTGGAGAGCTGGAGTCTGAAATTGGACCTGAATTTGGGCCTTAGGCTGGCAGACTCAGGGACATGAAGGAGCACTGGAAAGGGAGCTCATTTCAAAGACCCCAGTGGTCCTTCTCAATGAAATGATTAACAGGGCATAAATTGAGGGAGATGATTAAGAAATTCCCATTTCAATGTAGGAAGCAGCTTTTTCAGGGTGGTCAAACAGAGGATGGTGTTGCCCAGAGGGGCTGTGGAGCCTCCATCCCTGGAGAAAGACAAAACCCAGTGGGAGCTGGTCCTGCACAACCTGTTGGAGGCTGCCCAGCTTGAGCAGAGTGATCTCCAGAGACCCCTGCCAGCCTCAACCCTTCCACAGTTCTGTGGAATTAGAGACACTTTAAATAGTGATATGCAGCAAATTCACAGGATCCCAGAATGGTTTGGGTTGGAGGGGACATCAAAGATCCTCCAGTGCCACTCCCTGCCATGACAGGGACACCTCCCACTGTCCCAGGGTGCTCCAAGCCCTGTCCAGCCTGGCCTTGGACACTGCCAGGGATCCAGGGGCAGCCACAGCTGCTCTGGGCACCCTGAGCCAGGGCCTCCCCACCCTCCCAGCCAGGAATTCCTTCCCAATATCCCATCCAGCCCTGCCCTCTGGCAGTGGAAGCCATTCCCTGTGTCCTGTCCCTCTGTGCCTTGTCCCCAGTCCCTCTCCAGCTCTCCTGGAGCTCCTTTAGGCACTGGAAAGGGCTCTGAGCTCTTCCTGGAGCCTTCTCCTCTCCAGGGGAACATTCCCAGCTCTCCCAGCTTTCTCCTCACAGGAGGGATGCTCCAGCCCTCAGAGCACCTTCATGGCACCTTCAGTGTCCAACATATGCCACGGTAGAACACAATTTATCCCATTCCTGTCCTTCCCATGGGATTCATCCATCCAGCTTCACAAGGAAAACACCACCAAGTGTCCCAGGCAACAACCCCTGGTGCCCAGCAGATGCAGGAGAGATGCTCTGCCACCAACCTCCCCTTTCACTGTGCAAAAAAAAGGACCTGGCAATTTTTTTAACCTCATTCCTGTCTGTTCAAGCCTTTTTTTTCCACTCTCAGCGCCCCCAGGTAGGAAAATTCCTCCCAGAGGAAAGCACTGTTGCAATCTATTTTGTTTCTCAGTCAAGTACAAGAGTTTGGTATTTTTCCACTGGAAATTCTTCTCTGATGCCTTCTTTCAAACATGCCTAGGAGGAAAATTGGCTTTTCCACCGCTGGCCTGTGGGAGCCCGAGGTGTCAGGCTGCCCTGCAGGAATGTGGGGTTGGACACTGTGGGTGAGGGAGCTCCAAGGATTTGAGCAGCCCCTGGAGCAGCAGCCCCAGGGAATGGCTGCTACATCCCAGCCAGCCTTGAAGAGGGGAGGAAAGAACAGGAGGGCTCAGAAAAGCAGCAGCAATGTGGTCCTGGGTGGTTTTCCCCAGGTGAATGGAGGAGGGGTGAGTCCTTTTGAGAGCAGGTTGTTGCAGCTGGTTCTGTTCAGCCAAAAAAGCACCTTCAGTCCAAAAATGGCACAACTGAAGGACATTTTCTATAGTAGGTGATATTCTGAGCTTGAGAAATCCCATCCCCATCATTTCACTCCCCTGGAAGTGTCCAAGGCCAGGCTGGATGGGGCTTGGAGCAGGCTGGGATAGAGGAAGGTGTCCCTGCCCATGGCAGGGATGGAGTGAGAAGGTCCTTAGTGTGTCTTCCAGCCCAAATCATTCTGATTCTGTAATATTCTGCAGGGTCTGGGTTCCCTTTTATGACAATTTCTTTCTCCATGGGGTTTGTCAAGCCTTGCTGACCTCAGTGGCTTCCTCAAGCCATGGATGATAAGCACTGAAAGGGAAAGTCACAGAAATGGAGAGCTTCAAACTGACCAGCAACATCCCAGGGCCAGCTGTGGCACTGGCTTTGTGCATGGAGAGTTATCCATGAGGATGGGATGTGGCAGGATTTGGCTTTTGCCCTTTAACTTTCTCCTACTCATGTCCAAACAGGAGTTTTCCACCCTAGAGGAGGACAAAATCCTCAGTTAACTCCATTGCAAACTGGGGTGGAAGTTCTTGCCCCAAAAATGTGTGAGTTCACACCAGCAGAACCAGCAGCTGTTGCTGGGAGGGACAAACCCCTGAGGTCTCAGCTCCCAGCAGCAGCAAACATGGAAAATTTCACGCCAAATACTGAAAGCCTGGTCCAAAGACCAACTTCTGGTGGGAAGGAAGTGTCAGACCAAATTCCATCAGAGCTGGACAGAGCCCAGGAGGCAGTGCAGGCTCCAGCCCTCTCCTCACAAGCACTCTCTGTGCCAGCACCTCCCTCACCAAACCATCCAGCACCCAACCTTCACTGCACCAGCTTCATAGCCTGTAGAGCTGGAGAAGAAAGACAACTTAACTACTTCCAAAGCTTTATAGGAACGGGTGAAACACCTGTGTACCAGTGGGAAAGATAGCAAAGGAATAATTCTTTTAAAAATCAGATTTTGTCTGAGGTGTGTGGTTGTCGTGGGGAACAGAGAACAACATTCCAGCAGATTTCAAAAGCAAACTGGACACTGGTGCAGGTGGAGATTCAGGAGGGTGAGCCCTCTGGTGCCCAGCAGGGAGAGGGTCTCCCACGCCTGGCATTTCAGGGGGAAATTTTGGAGACAAGTTCTTTCTTCATTTGGAGATCCCTGCTACATTTTTTTGTTGCTCAGGTACAATTTTGTGGGCTCAGAGCCTGATCCAAAGTGCACAATAACTCTGCATGGACTTCAAGGAGCTTTGGATCAGGCACAGAATGAACTCAAAACCAACATCTTCGAGCTTCCTAAGGAGAAATTCCCTCTCCTCGCATTTCTGAGGCCGAGCAAACACTTTAGGCACAGTGGTTGCTTTCAGGGCTGGGCTCAGGTACACGGCCTCAAGTACATTTGCCCCAGCAGAGGAGGAAGCTCTCCACATGAGTGTGGGCTTTTCTGGTTGGTGGAGGAGAAATCTCTTCAGCAGAAAGTGTCTGGCTGGACAAACATCCTTCCTCAACATCGTCCAGCCCTGATAAGGTCCCAGCTCCAGACAGGCAGAATCTCTGCAGGGTTTCTCTAATTCCTCCCCCTCTTGGGCCGGTGCCAGTGGCTCAACCTGGGTAATAATTTGCTTTGTGAGTAAGAACACTCAGATCCCTTGTGCTTGACCCGTGTCCTGCCTGGAAAGTTCAGATGAGTGATGAGGGAACCACGCTGGCTGTTGGACAGAGCTCTGCTCCCACGGGAATGTCCCCGCTGGCTCCTCCATCCTCTCCCGGTGGATGGGGATTGCAGCGTGCCCAGGATGCTGGTACTCAGCTGGGGTGTAAAGCCAGGAAATCAGGGCTGTCCCCATGAAGACAATGGCTGGGAAGAGCTGGATTATCTCATCAATTCCTGGCTGTGGGAGAACAGGAGGCTGAGCCGTGCCAGCAGCCGGAGCTCGCCGGCTCCCAGTCCCGCCGGAGCGCGGAGCCAACAATCTGTCCAGGCAGACAGGGGAAATGTACCAACACCAGATCTGTATTTCTTCAAGGGATTCATTAAACCAAACCAATTCACACCACTTCACACAGTCAGCAGCTCCTCCCCAAGCAGAACAAAGGGAGGGAGGGAAAGGAGGGGAGCAGGGCCGGCCAGCTCCGCTCTCGGACTAAGCCGGAGCAGAGTGTGCAGGAGGCTGCCAGCCTCCCCTCCGTGCCCTCCCGAGGGGTGCACGACGCTGGGCAAGCACATCCAGATGCCTGCAGGGAGAGACAAGTGGCTAATTAGAGTCCTGGCCACGAAGGGCACTCAGCAGCTCTCTGAGGAGCTCTCCCGACCCAAAGATGCGCTGCCAAAGGGAAAACGCGCCAGGCGCAAGCTGGGAGCTTCACTCACACCCTTTCTTCCACTGCTTTTTTTTCCCTCTTCCTGGCAGTGTGGTAATTTTTTACTAATTATCAGCTTGTGTTGCTTTAACCATGTCAGCAGCACGTGGAGCTCCAAGAGGGATGAGCTGGTTGGGATCAGGGAGGATTCCAAGCACGTGTAATCCTTTTACCCACCAAGACTTTGGACACAGCCTCATTTCTGTGGGTCAGTCCTGAATCTGTGGCTTTCCCAAATCTCCATGAGCTAAAAGCTGCTGGTTCCTCAAGAGGGAAGTCCTGATTTCTCTGAAATTTCAGGAGCCCAGAAGTTGGAACAGCAAAAGGAGAAGCACCAGGAACCCCAAGAATCACACAGTGGTTGGTAATGCTGAAACCACATTCCCCAGGGGAAAAAAAAAATGTGGAAAAAACACTGAAAATAATTAGTAGGGAGAAAACCCTCCTGAGGTTTTCTCTGAACCAGTGGTATTTATTTTGCAGTTCAGAATAGCTGAGAAGCTTTGAAACTGCTCCTGGCATTTTCAGTGAGTGGGAAGCTGGGGCTCAGAATGATCAAATCATTCTGATTTTTTTTTCCTCCCTCTTTGGAGCCCTCTGGCTGCTCTCATTTGGACTTGCCTTGGGAGAGGTCACTAAACTGAACTTTGGTGATGCACCTACAACCAGCATCTATTTTTCAGCTGCAGAATTGAGTTCAAAATGAAGTAATTTAACAGCAATGATCAAAACATCCTGAATTTCTCACCCTTTTCTTGACCTTGTTTTAGAGAGGGCAACCAAATTTTCCACAGGTGATACTTCACTCCTTCTTCTCTCGTATTTTAATGTTTCTTTGGAAGGGATTTCTATCCACATTTCACTTTTTGTCCTCAATTGTCCCCCTGAAGTCTCCAGCAGAGGTCACAAATGAAACATTTCTGCCATGGGCTAAACCAATTCTTTACCTGCAGAAACCCAGAAGGAAAAAAAGGTTTTTTGCAACATTTTTGTACTGTTTTGCTAGTTTGTTCCACTTGGGCTTACCAGAATAAAATAATCACCCAATGTAGGCCACCAAAAATGCTATTCAGAGCAGGTGAGTGTGAGTTGGTGTTTTGGACAGTTTTTGGAGTGTATTTTACTTCATAAATTAACAAAACCTCCTTAGGCACATCCCATTTCCCACCAAACTTGCCAGGAAACATTCTTTTGTCCCAAAATTTCTGGTGAAAAACAAAGGTGAAATGTCCATCATAAGAGCAGTTCCCACTCTAATGAGTAATTAAGTAATTGCACTGTCAAATCACTCCCTTCCTCGAGGATGTTATGATAAGGGCAAGGCAGAGGGGAGGAGAAGGTTGAATTTGGATCTCTGACCTTAGGAAAGGCTGATCCACCAGTGATCCTCCCACAGGGCTGCTCTTTGCTCTTTTCTTGGTGGCCTGGATCTCACCTTGCTGAGGAATGGGAAAAAACCCTATTATTATAATTATTCCTCACCCTGTTCAAGCTGGAAGGAATCTCCACACAACCACAGGGCCCTGAAATGGATGGGAATAAAAATCCCCTCTCATCCTTGTGCAAGATCTTCCCAAGGCACTGGAGCAGGGGACACAGGAACAGGAGGCCCTGCCAATATTAAAGCAGCTTTTTCAGAAGCCCTCAAACAGTACTTAGGGCTGGATTTGCTGGCACAATTTTTATTTATTTTAATGCAGAGAATTTCTTTCTTGGCACTCAAGAGGCATCAAATCCATGACTTAATCCAGCAGATCTGCAACAGAAAATCATCCAACTGGATTGGCCAAAAGGGATGGGGAAGAAAACAAAAAAGAGGGGGAAAAAAATCAACAACTGGTTTAAAGTCTAAATAACTGTGTTGGGTGACAGCTTCAGGAGTGAGGCTGAAACCCTGAGTGGGAGGTGAACAGAAATAACCCCAGAGCACAGAACTGGTGTGGTATTTCCCACCCCATGTGGAGCCCACGTGGCCAGGCTGGGTTTGTGTGAGAAGAAAATGGGGACAGAAGCTCTAACGAGGATCTGGAGCACGGTCTCACCAAGACTAATTGCAGCTGAGGTGGGATTCACCCCACCTCATGACAGGGGTGAAAGTCAGCAGACAAATTACAACCCCCAAATTGAGGTGTCCATAAAAAAAATCTTCTTAAGCACCTGGTGCTTGAGCTCCCAGAGGGAAAAGCGAAGATGTTGGGCTTTGTCCAGGCACTTAAACCCCAAAGAATTCAACCTGAGGGACGTTTTTCCACGAGGACCTGATCTCCTGAGCAAAGACCTGTTGAAAACCTCTGTCCCACCTTCAGATTTCCTCCCTGACCCTCGCAGCAACCTGCAAAGAGGCAGACTGAAGCATCACCAGCACTTGGGATTATCTGTCTGCTTGGATCGGCTCCATATGACACGAACACAAGCACGCTGAAAACGCCAGGAATTGCCCCATTTCGCTTCAGGGAGGGCTGTAATTAGATAACCCTGGAGATGATCACACCAGAGAAGCCACAGCCCTGCAGAGCATTAGAGGCATTTCGGAGCCAGCTTTGTCACTCGAGAGGAAACCGATCCGGGGGAGGATGGCAGCTTGCCACAAAAACGCTCCCGATCTCCACGCGGCACTCGGAGCGCCCGCGACGTGTCCTGACACAGCACTCGCTGCCTGCCACGCTCCACAGCAGCTCCTGGGAGATGGAGAGGCCTGGAGTGGACAGGAGGCTGTTCAAGCCTGGGCAATTGCAGTGGGGAAAGCAAAGGTTGAGTGAGAAAAGGGCCCAAGCCAGAATTAGGCAACCCCGTGTTGTTCAAGGGTTTAGAGGAGCGTGTTGGAGAGCGGCTGCCCGAGGTGGGAACGTCTCCCAGAGGGAGATTTGGTGGGATGAGTTGCCCTGAGAAGCCACCTCCATTGATGACAACAATTGCTCCAATGGGAACATCTCAGATTTGGTGGAACAGGGTGCCTTAGGAAGGCATTGGCAGAGAGGAGGGAGAGAGCTGGGATGTAGAACCAGAGGGGCCCACAGGATGGGCTTTTCTCCAGGGACAATGGATTTGAGCTTGGGAATTGCACTAAAGGAAGTTTATGTTGGGATCTCACTGGCCAGGACCACACCAAGCACACCCAGCACTTCCACAGGGACCAAAATGAGCCCAAATCCAAGTCAAAATGGGTCAAAAACATCAGCTCACAGGAAACTTCTGGGATTTGGGCCACTGAACATGTCACAATTTAAGCCTTCCTCACAAAATACCCAGCCCGGGGTCTCTTTGTGCCCAAATTTCCTCAGGAAGCCCTAAGGGCCACGAGTCCTCTTTTCTCATGGGGGAAAGGTGGGGATGGTTTTGTAGAGGAGGGTGCAACCTGTCCCCTTGGCCTTGCAGCCCTGGTGACCACCAGGCAGCCCAGATGTGCCCAGGGACCCCCCTGGGTCCATCCCAGGGCACAGCGTGTTGGGATTGTGGTGCTGACAAATCCCACCAGCACGGTGGTCATGGAGAGGGATTTCCAGAGGTCACCAAAGATCAATTCAAGGAGTGGGAAAGGCCTGGAAGTGCACATGGAGTGAAGCTGATGGTGCTGCAAGCAGAGTCTGGAGCCAGGGAAACCTGCAGTATCCAAAGGGAGAGGAGGAGGAGGTGACCTCCCTGCTCAGTCCATGCCCAGGGGGGAGTCAGGGCTAACCTGGCCTTGGAAAATACACACAGGTCATCCACAGGGTCTGGACACAAGGGATGAGGCTTCCCTCCAAACTGCCACATCCCAGCTGCCTCTGACAGCCTCAGTTTCCCCCTCCTTGCACTGTTTGGAGCGGTTGGAGGTGTTGTTTCACATGTCTGTCCTCACCTGCACAGCTTCAGCTTAAACACTGCTGGGAGGATGTGATAAGGTGATGCCAAGGCCCTTTGCCAGCCTGCCCAGCAGCAAGGAGCTGCTTTGACAGCCAGGGATGACAGGGAAAGAGGAGAAACACGGCTGGCTGGCTGCCCTGGGAGCAGGGGAGACACTGGGGGTGTCCATGGATTTTATCTGACATGTCCAGTCACGGTGGGAGGTGAACAAGGGGCACAGGTGGTGCACGGCTCCTCATCATGCCCAGCATCACTCTGCAAAATCCAACTCCCTGCTCCAGGGACTGTTTCAGTGGACAAAACTCCCAAAAGTCGCTTGTCCCTCCTGGTGACCGGGGTGGTGAGTGAGAGGGGATTTTTGGGGGGTTTTGCACATCACTGGGGTGGGGCTCAGTCCCCAGGCACTTCCTGGCATCTCCTGGGAGAGTGATATTTGCAGGGATGTGGTAGCTGAGCACAGATCAACATCATCATCATCATCACCATCATCATCATCACCATCATCATCATCATCACCATCCTACTATTATTGTTATCATTATTATCATTATTAGTATTGTTATCATTATTATTGTTGTTATTGTTATTGTTATTATTATTGTTACTATTATTGTTGTTGTTGTTATTATTATTATTATTATTATTGTTGTTGTTGTTATTATTATTGTTACTATTATTATTTTGCTAACTGCTCTAATTTGTAACTGAAGGTGGCAGTGGAGGAGGAGGAGGACAGGAACTTTCTCAAGACAAAACCAGTGAGTTTTGTCCCCTGATCTGCCTCACAGGGACATCTCAAAGCCTTACATCAGTCATGGAAATCAAAGATGCTCTTCCTGGGACAGCAGCAAAGCCAGACTTTGTCCTCCTGGACCTGAGCAATTCCCTCACCCACCAGGGATGTTGCCACCCACCAACCTTTGAGGTGAATTTTATAGTGAATTATCACTTTCTCTGTGCTCTGCTCTGCTGTTCTTGGCTGTGGCTGGGACTCAGGAGCCCAGGAGCTCTTTGTTGCAACCTGGATGTCCAAAATCAGGTCAGCTTTTCCTGATGGAAAACACCTCCTGAAGAAATCCCCAGCAATTCCTGGGCAATGCCAGCTGCTCTCCCAGGAGACAGGTGAGAAGCGATACAGGCACGAAGGTGGTGGGTGGTGCTGGATGGAGCCACTCTGATATTCACCCTTCGCTTTATTATTCTCAATAATTAACATTATTAATTACTGTCACCACCAGCCCCCACGCCTCCCCCCCGTGCTGGCATCCCTGTGCTCTGAAAGTAAATTTGCTTTGCAAGGAGGCTGAAAAACGTGCACTTGAAGAGGAAGGGAATAGACCCAGCTCGTTTACACAAACAAGCAGGAGAACAGGCTTGTCACATTCCAGGCGTGTTTCCCCCGGCCGCCGTCCCCCTCCCGCTCCCGTGAAGGGCAAAAAAGGCTCTTTCAAAAGAAATCCACCATGGGAAGCTCCCCATCCACAAAAATCCAGAGAGGGGGGATCTATTTGTCAGGTGACCTGGTCATATTTGAGCTCCCAGGGTGATTTTTCCATCCTTGCCGCCGTGTTTGGAAACAGGAAGGGGTTGAATTTTCAACCCTGAGAGAGCAGCTGGCTGGGACGGTGTCATCAGGCCAGTCCCTTCCCTGAGTGACATGGGATGGCCTCTGTCCAGGCTGGGAGTTTTTTAGAGTCCAAAAGACAGAGGAGATGCTGCAGGATCTGCTGGAGAACATTCCTGGGTCGGCTCTCTCTGGAGCATCCCAGCGAATCCTGATGTTCCCTGGGGATGTCTCGGTCCGGGAGCCCCGAGGGGAGCCTGAGCCTCGGCTGGCAGGGCTGGGGAAGAGAAAATCCAGCAGGGAAAGCAGATAAGGCACATTCCAGGGTGCTCCTCACTGGAATGACTCCGCATGGCAGCGCTGAAGCCCGCATTGACCGAGGAGAATCCGCTGGATTTATGGAGCCAGGAACGGGCAGAGCGAGCCTGGGAGGGAGGGAGGTGACAATGTCCCTGCTGAGTGTGATGGAGGGTGTGTCCCACTGGGGACAGTGACAATGTCACTCCTGAGTGTGATGGAGGGTGTGTCCCACTGGGGACAGTGACAATGTCCCTCCTGAGTGTGATGGAGGGTGTGTCCCACTGGGGACAGTGACAATGTCCCTGCTGTGTGGGGAGGGTGTGTCCCACTCCCTTTATCAGCCCCCCGGGCAGCCTGGGAGAGGGGATCCTGCTGGCTCAGGGCCTGCAGAGGTGAAAGATCTCAGAAGAACGAGGGGGAATCAGCTCAGCTCAGCTCAGCCCACTCCACAGGGCTCTCCCTGTTCACCCCACAGCCAATGGGCACCAGTAACCATTGACTTCCACAGTTCTCCATCAGCCCCAGGTCTCCCCCACCCACCTCCCAACACCCAAAATTGGTTTTCCCTCTTTTTGCTGGCTGCTTGGCAGAGAAAATGTGGGAATATTGTAATTATGTCCAGAGCTGGAATCCCAGGATGGTTTGGGTTGGAAGTGGCCTTAAAAATCACCCCAGTGCCATGGGCAGGGGCAGCTTCCACCAGACCAGGTTGCTCCAAGCCTTGACCTTGGACACCTCCAGGGATGGGGTATCCACTGCTTGGGCCTCACCACCCTCAGAGTCAGGAATTTCTTCCTGATATCTAATTAAAATCCCTCCTCTGTCAGTTCAATGATTTTCCCTGTGGATGACAGTTTGATTGGTCTCATTTTGCAGAGGAAACTGAGGCACAGAAGAGACAGGGTGACATCCATTCTCTGGCTGAGTGACCAGGCCTGAAAATGGGCTGGAATCCCCTGTGCTGATGCTTCAGCTGCCCTGGCAGAAATTTCTTTGCCTTCACACCTCGGGCTGGAGGGGGAATTCAGAAGGGTTGGATGTGAAGAGCCCCGTTGGGATCCAGCCCTGGCAGCTGAGATTTGGGGCTGTTTGTTTTCTGATGCCCAGGGAAATCGGGGTAACATAAGGGCTCAGAAACATCAGAAACACGAGCTGCTGACTCCTGAGTGCTCTCTGCCTCAGTTTCTCCACCTCCCATGGGATGAACTCTGCTTTTATCCCCCGAATCCCAGCAGAAATCCAAGGGGAAAGCTCTGATTTCACCCAAAATGAGAGAGAGCAGCGTGGCTGCAGCAGCCTGGGTGTTCCTCAGCAGTTCAGCCTAAACCTGCACTGGGCTCAGCTCTCAGCCTGGGTGTTCCTCAGCAGTTCAGCCTAAACCTGCACTGGGCTCAGCTCTCAGCACAGCCCCAGGGGCTGTGATTATCAGCCCAAACCTGCTGCTTTGGCTTGTGCTGCTCTGGCCCCGAAATTCCAACCCCCTGACTGCCACCTCTGTCCATCCCAGCCCTGGAGTTTCCTGGCTTGCAGCTTGTTTATGCACATTTCCTCCCTGAGCCGTGACTCAGGCCTCAGGTATTTGAGAATTTGGTCATTCCTGAGCTAAATCACCTTCCCAGCACTGGGAGGGACTTTGGAAATCCTCAGTGGAGCACCAAACTCCCAGAACCCCTGCCCATGGCAGGGTTTCCCCTGTCCTGGAGCGATGGAGAAGCCTGCAAGGGATGACCCCAATATGTGCCTTGAGCCCAGAGGGAGTTTTTTGGTGCTGGGGCCAGGACAGAGACACCAGACCCACATCCTTCAGGCCCAGCTTGAAGAAGCAGCAGCAGCAGCATCTCCTGGAGGGCCAGTGTGATGCTGTCTTGGCTGGGGATGGAAGGCACGAGGCCTTGGGGCTCGGTGTGGGTTTGTCCTGGCATGGGGGTGGTGTGGGACGTGGACACAAGGTCTGCACTGGACTCACTGCTCCTTGGGGTGTTCCCAGTTACCCCTGTGGGGAGCATTCCAAGCCTCATGGATCCACCCAGCAGGAGCTCGGCTGAGCTGCCTCAGTGGGGGTTGGACCCTGTGCAGAGCCCGGGCACCCCCAGGGACCAAACAGCCCCTCTGAGCTGCAGAATTCCAGGGAACACCACAGGCAAACAGGAGCTGGATACAGGCACCGCTGCCAAGGGCCCAAAATCCAGGAGGGGGACCCAAAAGTGAGCCTGATATGATGGCTCTCCTCCAATGCCCATCAGCATCGTGTCACAGAGACACCACCCAGCAGAGGGACAGCACAGCAGCCCTGAGAGGCCCTGGCACAGGGTGCCCAGAGAAGCTGTGGCTGCCCCTGGATCCCTGGAAGTGCCCAAGGCCAGGCTGGACAGGGCTTGGAGCCACCTGGGATAGTGGAAAATACCCCTGTCCATGGCAGGGGTGGAAGGAGAAGAGCCTTAAGGTCCCTTCCAACCCAAACCATTCTATTATGAGGTAAACTGAGGCACCACTTGTGGGGAGCTCCCTCCTGGAGGCTCCTGCTCACCTGCCACAGGAGGAATTTCCTACAGACACAACCAGGGCTGAGGCACCACAGCACGAAAGTCCCCTGGAATCTCTGGGAAGAAGCACTTTGCTGGCTAAATGTACCCCGTGGGGTCAGAACACAGATTTCCCACGTGGGTGAGGGATGGAGACTCTGTCAGGGAGGGAGGGACATGCAAAGGTGTTTTCTGCACCTCTGGCAGGGGGGGACAGCCCAGAACAGCCCCGTTCCACCTCGGTGGGCTGGGAGGAGAGACCCGGGCATCCCCCTCAGCCCTGGGGGGATTTCCTGCGGAGAGCCCAGCCTGTCCTTGCAGCCAGCTCGCCCACAAAAAGGACGGCAGCGCTGCCTGACACCCCGTTCTGGCTCTGCTCCGGCCCCAAACGTCCGTCCCTCCGTCCCCGTTTAATCCCCAGCCTTTGACCTTCTGCCTTTGTGCGGCCCAGGGGAAACACCCGTGGGAAGGCGACAAGGAAATGACCCGGAGCCTGATCGCCCTGATCGCGCTCCTCCTCCCGGGACGGGCCGTGGCCGGCCGGACCCTCATCCCTCGGGGCATCCGGGCCGGTCCCCAGCGCAGGACGCTGAGCATCCTCCAAGGGGGGTGTCTGAATGCTGGAAAAGGGCTGTTCTGCCCCAAATTCCCTCCGGGGCATCCAGGGCCGGTCCCCAGCGCAGGACGCGGAGCATCCTCCAAGGGGGGGTGTCTGAATGCTGGAAAAGGGCTGTTCTGCCCCAAATTCCCTCCGGGGCATCCGGGGCCGGTCCCCAGCGCAGGACGCTGAGCATCCTCCAAGGGTGGTGACATCTCTGAATGCTGGANTCAGACATGAGGGATCTCTGCTCCTGTCCTGTCTGGCCGTGGGTTTGGAGGCTCTGGTTGCTCCTGTGGTAGCTGGAGGGTTTCATCCAAGCCAGGAGCTGTCACTCCTGGGTCTGTCCTGGCAGCTGGGACACCCCTGGAGGTTCTGAAGGAGGTCACAGGATCCCAGAATGGTTTGGGTTGGAAGGGACCTTCAAGAGCATCCATTTCCTCTATCCCAGGCTGCTCCAAGCCCTGTCCAGCCCAGCCTTGGACACTTCCAGGGATCCACAGCTCCTCTGGGCACCCTGTGCCAGGGGCTCCCCACCCTCCCAGCCAGAAATTCCTTCCTAATATCCAATCTAAATCTCTCCTCTTCTTGTTTAAATGTATTCCCCCTTGTACTGCCACTACCTGCCTGTTCAAAAGTCTCTGTCCTTCTTTTTTGTAATCCTCCTCTCAGTACTGGAGGGTTCTGTTAAGGTCCTGAAGGTTCTGTTGAGGACCTGAAGGTTCTGTTGAGGTCCTGAAGTTCTGTTCTGGCATCAATCCACATCCATGTGTGGTGCTTCCTAAATAACTAAAATGTTACTCCCCCACTCCAGCATTTTTAAAATTTCCATGCAACATTCACTTTGCTCTCACAGACATTTTATCAAAAACAATTTGGAAGCCACTTATGTTATTTGCAAGCTAGGAAAAAAAAAAAATCCATTTTATTTTGGGAGCACAACTGTTTCAGATAATTATTGGAGGAACTGCAGGGTTTTTTTTTTTAGTTTTTATTTTTTAGAAATGCTCTGATAGCATCCTGTTTCTCCAGGGATTTCAAACCAGAGCTGTGCCCAGAGTTGCCCCAACAGGGCCCATCTCACTCTGCTGACTGGGGAAGGCACTTTTGGCTCCTGATATTGATGCAGTTTGGGTGCCCCGTGTGTGACTTGCTCCTGCTTCCCCTGGAGTGGGATCAAACCCCTCCAACTCTCTGAAAATTCTGGATAAAGGCCTCCTTTCCTCCCTTTCCCACAGCCTGTGGGTTTTTGCAGGGATGGAAACCCAGGGATGGTAGACCCAGCTGAGCCAAAAATGGTCATTTTTTACTATTTTTGAAAAAGAAGTCAATTAGCTCTGTTTCACCACCACAACTTGAGGGAATCTCGATGCCAGGCTGGTCTGGGATAGCTGCAAGGTTTGCAGAGAGGTTTCAAATCACCCTTCCTGCCCCAACACCTTGGAGAGAGGCACAGCTCCCTCCCAAGTGTCCACTCTGAACCCTGCCGATGGCTCTTCTTTGTGTCGCCACAAATTCCTCCTCCTCGTGCTGGCAGCTGGCAGTTTTCCCGATTTCTCCCAAACCCCAAGCTTCATTTGGAGGTCGAGGAGCCACATTTGAGGTCTGGGAATGAAGTGACCGCCCACACTCAAGCGTTCGATCCGACTCACCCGCTCCTTCCGTGGCGTCTGTGGGGATCCCCAGGCAAAGTTTTGGGGATGTTTAAGGAAAAAGAGACAGATCTTCCTGGCCAAAAAAAACCCACTAAAAACCAGAATAAAGTCACCAGGACTCCACAAAGTTTCCAGCGCCCCGTTTTCCCGGCTGCCGCTCCGTCCCTTCCCTATGGAAGGGAATGGACATTTCCAACACTAGATGGAGCAGTGACCCTAGACATGAAAACTGAAACACCCTCGGGTTTCATCCTCTCCCTCCTTGCTTTCCACCTCGGCCCCGGAGCGAATCTGGGGCAGAACAGCCCTTTTCCAGCATTCAGACACCTTGGAGGATGCTCAGCGTCCTGCGCTGGGGACCGGCCCTGGATGTCCCGGAGGGAATTTGGGGCAGAACAGCCCTTTTCCAGCATTCAGACACCATCCTTGGTGGATGTTCAGTGTCCTGTGCTGGGGACCGGCCCCGGATGCCCCGGAGCGAATTTGGGGCAGAACAGCCCTTTTCCAGCATTCAGAGATGTCACCACCCTTGGCGGATGCTCAGCGTCCTGCGCTGG
>VZRX01004390.1:0-18258 GCA_013398075.1 Notiomystis cincta | reverse complement strand
ATATTTTCTATTCCAAGGGAGGTGTTTGTCCTTCCTTGGTAGACACCTGTTTTTCAAAGCAAGACAATCTTGTAGAGATTTTCATTGGCACAGCCTTCAACAAGCAAACATATTTTGGAGTTTGTGGTGAGGAAGATATTCATAAATGTGTTTCTGATTTTGTATTTCTGGCTTATTTTGTAGGAGATGAGGGGTAACCATCAGCAGTACAGGCAGCCATACACACAATACAACAGTCACTGAGAATGAAGGATTGGTCCTTTCATAAGGATACTATGCCTTTACTTGCAGTAGTGAGCATTCATCATAAAAATGTTTTCAGACTTCTCCCTGCTAAATAATTTATCTTCTTTCCTTGCACTGTTTTGGGAGAGTAGGAAAAGGATGTGATGAAGCAGCTGGACACATAAAAACATCTTAGTGATATTTGCAGTGATGTTCTAAGGGGAACTGAGCAAACCTTCAACTTCAAACAGCAATTAGAGAACATGTAATTTGGAAAAATACCAGTCCATACAGATATCCTGCTGTTTGGGCAGAGGTTTCCCCCAAGCCATGGGAATGAATGCAGAGATGGCCACTGTGGCTGGCTGAGCTCCATAGCAGCTGTGCAGTGCCAGCTCAGACACCCTGTTTTAACTGATTCCTCTGCTGGTTCTCTGATACTTCTGAGCAGATTCCCTTGTGTCCCTTTGGCCTGTGAGCCCTGACCATCGAGCTGGGGAGGATTTTGGTTGTGCCTTTGTTCAGGTTAAGTCCCAGTCCTTACAGTGTCCTTGCACTGCAGTTTGCAGTGGCTCTCAGGTGGCTTTCTGCTGCTTTACCTCCCTAACTGACATTTTTCACAACTACAAGGAAATAGCAGATCATTAATAAGCAAATGCTGCAGGGTCTTCTTAAGCAAGAAGGAAAACTTAGAGTGAGAGACTCAAGTTTTTTATCCAAGCAATGTTATATTTTTATTCATTTATTAACTTCATTTTGCTTATGATGAGGAGTCCTCAGTGCTGTGCTCTCTGAAAGATACTGAACATTATGCACTTCTGCTGGAGAAAACAGCAGTCAAACACTGTTGTGGTGATGTGATCGGTGGCAATCTGCAGGATATGCAATTTCTTCCTTTAATATACATCAATCTGTGAAATTCCCTGTTTGTCACTTAACTCCTTAGCTCCTGTCTTCACAGACACTTTTAGTAAGTGCCTCTCATTAAATATACTGAAAATAATTCACTATAATAGTAACAAACTGTTTTGGGAAGAGTTTCCTATTTTCCCCACTCTAACTACATTATCTCCTAACCACTTTCATTCATTTTCAACCACATTCAGCTTTGACAAAGAAGAAATCTCAGTATTTTGTGAAAATTGGCTAGAAGAGAGGAGCAAACCAACTTTGTGCTGAGGACCAGGCTGGTAAAACTCCATAACAGAGAGTATTATAGAGCTCCTGTCAGCAGCAGTCAAGTGGGCAGTCCGCAGGTGCATCCACTGGCACAAAGAACTTGGAAATAGCCACAGCATCTTCTGCCTTTATCTTTTAATGAAGGGATTTGTGGAGAAGTGGAGAAGTGATAATGGGAGACAGAGGCTAAAATGAAAGAAGCTAAAATGAGACTCTGCAGAAAACCACGCTGCATTATTTCTTCTACTTATGGAACACTTTGTGTTAACAGAAGACTCGTCACAAAAAGGCCTCTCAAAAAATCAAACAAGATACAAAAAATCACATGAAGCTAGTTCAAAGACTTGGGAGATTAGGTTGAGAGAAATGTGTAAGTAGATGGCACAAAACTTTGCATGATAAGAGGAATATTCCGTCCAAAACTGGCATACATGCCTGTGCTTCCAAACAATATTCTTCTGTAAGTATACATCTGTAAAAGAAATGTGGGGTAAGCACTGTGAAAAATGCAGATGAAACATCCATCTGGTCATGGGTAGCCACTTGCACTGAGAAGGTTTCTAATAGACAAGAAAAAGTGCCCAAGTTTTAAGCCTGGAGTTGAGATTTAGAGGCATGGATTTCCTGTTGTGGCTGATGAATCCAAGGATCTGCAATATCACTGCCTTCTGTCCATGCCAAATCCATCTTGGCAGAGAGGTTCTGAGGCAGAGTTTCTGTCTCCATCATTCAATATGTCCCTGGGCAACATCAAACCAGGAGGGCTTTCTAACAATGTTTCTGAGCTTCTAATTGAGCAATACCCAATAAATAGCCTCATATCTGTCCAACAGGGATTTACATCCCAATCCATCTTCACGCTACAAAAACCACAGCAGCCCTGTGGTTCTTACTTCCATACTTGAAGGAAGAGATCACAAATGTTTATCATTTGAGTCACTCAAAAGTAGCTATTAATGTCCATCATATAAATAATATGCTTTACCAAACTAAACACACAAATACAGTTATTTGGAAGGGCTGTGACAGTATCATAAGTACATTTGTATGATTAAAAATAATTCACATTTTAATCCTTTTTTTACCCCCTCCTCAAAGGCTTCTTTGCTCAGTATATTTGAACACTGTTTTGGGTAGAGGTCTTAAAGAATCCTACCTGACACAGGACTACATGAAATACATAGATATGGCTAAATACTTAGTGAAGGCACAGGATCTTCAAAGGAGCTTTAAATGCCACCTCAGCACAGCTGTGCTGCCATTGGCATAGCCCTGGAAGACTCTGTGATTTAAAGTCATATCTGTGACAGGTTTCTCTGCACTCTTTGCAGAGTGGCAGAAAAATGGGGACTGCAGAGACGTGAGTGCACAGGTTTAATACCATCAGTAGTAAACTACAATGTTGATGTGCTGCCTCCAACTGCTAGCTGGGACACAGAAGAAAGGATAAAGGAATAAAGACTAAAGCCCTCCCTTTTTTCTTTACAAGAATTCCTTTTTAAACATCTACAGAGAGCAAAGAGACACAATTTGTCCTTATTAGCCCTTGCCCACTCTTCTCCTTTGCCTTCCTCCTCATCCCAGTGTATATCCCAAATGTATCTGTGTGGCAGCATGACAGATTATTGTGTTCTGTGAACACCCTCTGCTGCTGAACAGCCAGCCTGACACAGGTGGCACTGAATTGTTACAGTGAATAAAAATGCAGTACATACTCTTCTTCTGTGCAAGCTCACAAGAGAAAATGTTTATTTTTAGCATCTTCTTCACATTTTCCAGTTAAAACAAGCTGCCCAATGATTTTTGGCAGTCAAGTTAAACTTCCTTATTTTCCAAGCTTAAAAGCTAAAATTTTTATTGACAGATGTACCCTGGTAGTTTGGGTCTGTTTGTTGCTCAGGGACACAAGCAATGACTCGATAAAAAAGCTGGAGGTCAAAGTGCTTAGTTCTAATTGATTCAGCTGCAAATTACATAGCACAAAGACTTACTGATTTAAACACTTACCTAAGTGACACAGGACAACCACACCCCAACAGCACTATGAGCCCTGAGTCCCTGTCACTTTCTGTACAGGAACAACATATCCCAAATAAGAAAGGGTACATGCAAAAGGATTATTTAATCTTTCCAGTTTTCTTAGAAGCTCTACAAGCCCCTGTAACACAGTGTCCCTTATAGTAAGAGCAGTTTCTTACCCCCAATTTATGCACATTTTCCTCCTCTGCTGCAGAATCAGCTACTGATGGTTTCCCTCAGCCTGCTGGATGACACGCAGCTTAAATGCTCCCACTCCTCCACCCTCCAGATCCCAGTTAGATGAGGAGCTGCTGATCCACAGATTTGTTTTTTGATTATTAAATACAGTTCATGATGACAGTTTTTCAGTTTTCCCCCTTAAGCTCCTTTCTAGCATCTAATCCTAAAGTATGTAGTTTAATTCTTCCATCTATAAGCAAACTGTGTTTACTTCAGTTTTCAACCATCACAGATTAACAGCTCTGGGATGAGAAACAATGAACTTGCACTTCCTTCCAATGTCAAACTGCTACTCAGAATTTGGATGGCACCTTTTTTACCCTGGCAGCAGTGTCATTTATCTCACAGCAGAACTGACATGTGTCTGTCACGCAAATAATCATAATTTTGAATCCAGGAAATGTGTTTTAACAGTGCTAAAATACAAAATTATATTTTCTTTATATCATATGGTGTGAGGAGAGTTGCACACTTTTACTACAACAGCAGGATCAGTGTAAGAGAAAAAAGTCTTCAGCCTTTTTCATACCAGTGACTATAGCCCCAAGTAGAGAATCAGGTACACAGACAAGATACATGTTACTTCTACTTCTGCAAGGCTTGAAATAAATATCTAGGTTTATAAATAGACCTAAGTGCAGGATGAAATAAATCCAAATAAGACACTATCAATTCAGTGCATGGTGTCTATCAGAAAATAGGAAAGGAGCATTAAGAACAATGCAGGCCAATTTGAAAATTCCTTTGCATATATCAAACTGTAGCTGGAGGCCAGCTGCTGCTCCAGTCTTTTTTTCTAAGTCTCATCAATTAGTGACTGAAAACTGGAAAGCAATATATTGAAATAAACATGAAGAGGCAGAAAGGATGTGCAAGACCTTTGGCTGTGATCTGTTAGCCCAGCTTCAATAACATCTTCAACCTTCTAATGGATCTGCTGCCCAATGAACAGAAAAGCAGATCCTATTGGTGTTTCTGATTACATCCACTGAGTGCATTTCAGGGACAGCACACCCACCTTTGCAAGGACACCATGGGCTGCTTTGAATCACTGCACAACTGCAGCTGAGACAGTAACATATGATTTGAAAGGTCCTGCTGCCAAATTGAGACCATACCCCAAGCTCAGCACCAGGGTACAGTGCTATTTGTGGAGTGAATCACTCTCCAGGTCTAGGATCTCCCAGGAAAATTCTCATGGCAGACAAGTGAGCTTGTTTTATGGCATCACACAAGATTAAATGTCAAGCAGAGTAGTTACACTGGAGCAAACCCCCCCGTGATGCTATGAAGAAGCTGCAGAAGTGTATTCTTGTGCCTGTTCAGGACTCACTTCATGGGTGATCTCTGTCAGAGACAACCAGAAACTGAGAACACACCAAGATGCCCATCATATTCCATATGCCCTCACATATTCCAAACTGATGCAACCTCACAGACAACTGAAGCAATAAGGAAAGATAGGTCCCAGTATTGGGCAAGATGTAGACCCTGAACCTGTCCTTCCCTACTAACACCAAAGTCTGCAGGTACCTCTGGAAAAAAAACTCAGCATTTTTTTCCTTTTCTGAATTCCATCATGAGGGTTAATAAACAAGTTACTTCAACCTGCTGGTTCACTCACTAACACATCCCAGAACATGCAAAACTGTAGAAGCATTAGAAATGTAAACTGTAGAAGCATTGGAAAACAATTATTTAAGCAGCAATACGATGTTTCAATTTTTATTCATTAAAGTTTTTGATGTTTGCATCACACTTTTGACTTTCCAAAGCCACTCTACATCAAAAATCATTATTAAGACCTCTAAAAATTTATCACAAGTCAGTTTACAGATGACATTGATGTCTTATTGCTATCCATTCCTCCTGGACCATTTCTAACTATTCATTTTTTATATTCCTGCAGTGCTGAAATATGGTTCATACCAGTATCTGTCCTTTTAGTAATCACCAAAGCAAAGCTTGGCAGTTGTCATATATTGCACTCTTGAGAAAAATGCTGGTAATACTCTGAATTGATTGAACAGCATGGAATCAGAACTAACTGGCAGAGAAACCATTTAACTGATTTCAATCCATAAATCTCTTTTCTCCTACCCAGTTTTAGTTTAAGAAGCTGCTGAATGTAGCCATTATCTTGTGATGCATAGAACGAACCAATTATTTATATGGATATTAATTTAAATAATATGTGTTTGCATTCATTAATGCCCCATATGAGCAGGCAGATGTGTGGATCTTGCTGAGTAACTTCCATTTATGCACACTGAGCTATAATATAACAGTTGTTGGCCAGCAAACAGCAATTCTTTTTATTTCCCCAAAGGTCAACATCAGGTATAATGTCCTTGCTTGCCTTAAAAATAAACTGGCTTTAAACAGAACTTTACCTGCTTTAGGCAACAATTTCAGTCCTTGAGTGTGACCTAAAATGACTCATAAGACATAAGGTCACTGATGTGGCAAGGTTTAATTACTTGGCAGAAATGCACTTAGTATCTAAAGCAAATGATGCTTTAGAGAAAAAAGAAAAAAAGTATGGCCAAGAACTATAGTTCTTAAAGAATTTTAGAAATGGGGCTTTTGAAATTAAGTCCACAGAGAACCAGGAGACCAGAGACAGATGGGCTACAGAAAGGCAAGGGGCAAAACCTGGGGGACCAAAAGCAGAGCTCTTGCAGTGGTGAACTGAGGAAGGAATCCCAGCAAAGGACGAGGTCAGTGGGAAGTGGAGTGGTTTGTTCATCCACCACAACCATCCATGACAGGCTGGAAATCCCTGCTTTGGGCATTGAAACCCAAGGTGCTTCCTGCCTAAATGTGAGATATTCTGTTGTGCTGATTGCTTTGGTGCTTAATCCAAGCAAAAAGAACAGAGAAAGTAAAAGGTGCCATTCTTTGTGACATGGAGGACTGTGATTTGCAATTGAGTAAGAGTTGGCATCGTTTATCAGAAAGGGCTGTTTATCTGAAATGGGCTGCTTGCTAAATTCATTAAAATGGATAACCAAGAGACAAAGCTGGGCCTGAGAGAGCACTGGAACCTCGGGAGTTTCCTCAAAAGCAGCTTTCTTCTTCTGCGTATAAACTCATTAAAAATCTTGTGCTGAGATTCTGCAATCCAATTATCTGTATCATTGACACTCAACAAGACTTCAGGACCTGCAAAGCCACTTTCTCAGGAAATGAAGAATCACACATACAGAATAAGAACACAACTGAGAAAAACATTTGATGGTACTTGAATTGTAAATGTGTGACCTGATACTGCCTGAAATCATTGGGCAGCACAGAAAGCAACATATCACTGCTCACTGCAAACTTACTGCAAAAAAATGGATCAAAGAGGTGTAAGCATCTGGCAAATAGCACTGCCATCCCTTTTACTCCTGAATAGAAAGGGAAGAATTTTCTTCTCAGCCTCAGACTAGAAGTTACCATTAAGTCACCTGCTGTGTAACAGGCCACAGACTGGGCTTTTCTCCCCTTGCAGGCTGCAGGGTAGGAAAACAGTGATGTTGTCCTTCACACCCTCCTGTCAGACCATTTCTCCTCTTAGGGAAAAATACTGCTTTATTTCCAAGCAGTCTAAAAAATTGCAGGAAAGTCTCAATCTGGTTTACTAAAAGGCTTCCATTACTAGCACTGAAATAAAATAAACTAAAGGAACTAGAAAGGGATGTGCTTAAGTGGAAACTTTAGACACAAAATTCTGTAGTGGAATGGAACAGTTTTGGTCTGCCAAGGTGAGAAGGGAGAACTAAACAGGTAACTGCTTTACAGAAATAAAGCAATGCTCCCCACTAAAAATAAAGCCCAGGGGAAATGAGTGGCAAGGAGTGAAAAGGGTAAGAGGAAGTATTAAGTCAGTGACCATAGAATGATCTTGGTTTCTATTCCTGTAGCTGAACCACTTCTGTTCCTCCTAAGTTAATTTCCAAAGTGAAGCACACAAAGTAGAAATGTTGCTTTCAAAATTCAATAAATATTTTTCAAACTCAGATAAAACTGAACTTCCAAATTAATAGCAAAAATATTTGTTAAGAATTTGAAGTTACTGTTCCAAGAACAACTGAACTATTTCCTTCCATCTTGGTCTCCCTTAGAGCTTGAGTCTCCTCCCAGCCCCTTTTCCAAAAGAGGTTTATAATTGACTCTGTGCAAGTCAATGTCTCTCTTATTCACTGGGCATGTAAGCTAGCTTATTATAACTTTTATTTGAAACCACATCAAATCCCTTTTTTATTTATTCATAATTTTTCTTAGGATCAGTTCCATAAAATCCTTTAATGTACAGCATAATCACAGTTAAGTCTCATCCAAGAAATTCCCTGGCTGCCACAGCAATTGGTTCAGAGCACTGAGAGCTGAAGTGTTTCAGCCCATATGAAACACACCTCTAGTTTTCATATACAAAAAATATTACTGAGGAAGAAAGCACAAATACTCTACCTGCCAAATCAAATCCTCACTGAAGTCTTAACTATGAACGAAGAAGTTTTATTAAGGCACCAAAATTAAAGTATTTTTTCTCAAAGGAAATGTTTTGGAAACCTCTCTAAGACAAATCCCAACAAGAACAAATCCTGTTCTTGTAACATGACAGAAGGTCATCAGTGGCAGTGTTTGTGAGCATGGTAAGAACCTCATCACTGATACAGCATCTCCCAGCTTGTCAGTGCCTCCAAATTTTATCCATAATCAGATATTTGCTTCACTTTGAGCTGGTATAAAAACCCAGCTGAATTCTTAGAATTCCTGAAGACATTAAATATTCTGAACCTTCTGCATTGATGCACTGACAACTTCCACATTCTTGAATTTCACGTTTTGTCATTCTGTAATTTATAAATAATGTGAAATGTGTAATCCTTTATGTAAATAGCAGACTCATTAAAACTCGGAGTTTTGGGTTTTGTATCAAAGCAAACAACCTCCAAGAATTTCCATTTAAAAAGTAAAATGTATATATTACCCTGAAATTTGGGCCAGAGTTGGAAGCATTAATAACAACAGTATCAACAGTAATAACGATACCACCATTTCATCATTTCTGTGATGAAGCCCACATAAACTCTGATACATTTGCACATGTGCCAGCAGAACCTCCACTGGCAGTACAGAGCAAATTCCTAGAATGTCACATTGTTTCCAGTGGACATCTCGTTTGTCGTGACAACAAGGGAGGACAAATAATTTTCAAATAACCTTTTGCTGGGAGTCTCTGCTTGCTCTGATATTGTAATTCACAGTGTCCTTTCACCTGAATTGATCTTTACCACCAGCTGGGTAAGAGACAACTGCCTGCATGGAACAAGCAATAAATACTTTAAAATATCCTTTTAGGCACCCTAACATAAGAAAAGCAACACAAAACCATTATAAACTAATCACTATTGCCAAGACTGCTAACAGGTTCAAGATGTTTTATGTATAAAATAATTTCAAAATTGAAATGTCAATCCTTCAGCTGGATAAGCAGAATTGATGAATTCAGTTATTTGAGGAGTGTCTTTAAAACACACGACATTGGTATTCTGTCTTGGAGCTGACAAATAAATGTTTTAGAAATATAAACTATAGAAAATGTTTTTTAAAATCTGCTAATTCCATTTATTTTATACATCAGGAAAGACCACCTACCTTTCTTCCCCCTGTGTTTAGGCGAAGAGGAGTTAGGAAGGGATCAAAAATCATATGGCTGGTTTCAATATTGACAGGTGACTGTCTTTTCCCAACAGAGCAAAGATTCCAGGCTGAGTTCACCAAACCCCAAAAGGAGGGCACTGCAAAATATAAGAAAATGTAAGCTGAAGGGAAGTCTGGAAAGACTGGAGCAGTACATGCCAGGCAGATGGCCAGGTAATTAAACTTGTCAGACTGTCTGCACACACACTTTGAAACTGAAAACAGGCAAATTCATCTTACATTTGAAATTTAAAGCTTCATACACAAAGACTGAAACATATAGTTTTATATAGTTTTTTTATCAGGAAAGAAGGTGTGTTGGTTCTTTTCCTCTTAGATATAATCCCAGGTTCAATAATAAACAGCTCCTTTGCTATTACAGCACATTTACTGAGCAATAGGAATGTGACTCTCTAGTCCTTATGCTAACTTTGTATATATTCCATGTGTCCTTGGACTCAAACTCTTCCATTCTACTCAACTTTAAAAAAAAATACTTATAATATTTAGAAAAATTCGTTAAAACCCACAGAAATGTTGTAAGAAAAACATATACAACATATACAACTGGAGAATAGGACTGCTCTCTAGAGGTTCTACCTATTTCTGTTCTGTTCACCCAAATCTTTCTTCAGATAAAGTTTTAATTTTAAAAAAATCTAGTTGGAGAAGTCACACTCTGGTGGTGAGGAAGTAGAAGTTCCTTCCCTGGGCATTCAATGGCTTGGAACAAGGAGAAAACCTTGACTGTGGCTAAACTGAGTTACTTCCTGCATTTCCTAACTGGAAAGAAAATGTGCTGTAAATACATAATGGCACTTATCAGGGAACTGCAGCTGAGGGTCCCATTGCATCTCATCTGCAATTTACAGACAAGATCGACCTGGACTTCTCTTTGGGTACTGAAAACATTTCTGTAAATGAGTGGAGTGCAATTACAAGATACACAAAGGACACATTCAGATTTGTGTCTGCAACTTCGACCTTGTCAGAATTATTCTGTAGTTTTGTGTAGCAGCTGGAAATCTCACAATCTTGTGAGATTTTTTGGACTCTATTTTTTTCTTTTTACATGTTGCTAGAGGTTTTCATAGCCTTTAAGCCTCAAAGCATTCTTCTGATGTCCAAACTGTGTGTGACAAAGCCCCCAAACCCAGACTAGGGAAGGCTGGGGCCCTAGGGCAGAAGCAGAGGTGCTTTGCCTGGTGGGTGGAGCTGAAAACAACCCACCTGGCCTATAAAAAGCTTTTATTTTGTTGCTGTGGTCAGTTGGACGCAGGACTTTGTAATGTGAATGTTTACTCCTGATTTTGGCTACTCTAGTGGGAACTATGTAGAATTTTGGCTGGATTTGAGCCTCACATTTACACTGGGCTTAAACACATTGAGGGGATATTCCTAGGAGGGAAGAAAGCTGGAAAATATGTTCTAAGTAGTGCAGCCCTAGGAAAAAGGTGATCTTGGTATTTTCCTTATGTGTTTCAGTTCTTTTTGCCTTCAAAGTTTGAGTGTATGTAGGTGTAAAACTCTGGTCAGATTAATCTATATTCCATGTCACTGTTCTATAAAATTAGATAAACTTTCTGGGGAATTCTTAGGCTGCTGCTTGCACAGCAAAACCTCCCTGTGAGTGTCTGTGCAGGAGCAATGGAAAGTGTTTTGCAGCTGTGGCCTGCCCCAGTAGTCCAGGTGTTATTATCTACAGATGTTAACTCTTACTACAAAATATCTGAAAACTCAATTTTCAGCTGAAAATTTTCAGCTTTTTCATTCTTGGTGCCAGTGTGTCAGTGCAGCCCCAGGTCCAGGTGAACTCTAACAGTCATAACTGAAATGGTGCAGCTAGCAGAGCTTAAAGCTGCCTTGCATACAAATTTTATGTGACTATGTGCTACTAATACCTTTCACTGGTGACTTATCATTTTTTAACACCTGAGTCGGACAACCAAATCAGCAACTCCTCTTAGGATATACTGCATGAAAATCTCAGAGGAGGGATGACAGTGGAATGTTTCACAGCCATGGGAAAGCAATGATCAGGAAATAGCACCCAAAATGGGTGGAACTGCAGGTGCCCATAGCAAATTGTGTCAGTAGTCTTTTACTGGAGTAACAAACCCTGTGTGCCAAAGAAGGTCAGATGGAAGGCCCTTAAAATAAGTGAAGCATTATGTGATCTGAAAAATAAATTGGCAATATGGTTTTAAAAAGATTTTTTGGCTCAGTTTGCCCTTCCAGTCAATTCCCACTTCCACTGTGGATTGAGAAACCTAGAAAAGTTCACAGAATATACTAAACAGTAGTGTTAATGCTCTGAAATTGAATATAATAAGTGTAATTAAAACCAAGCCATCTCACAACAAGTTGTGCTTTTTTTCCATAGCAGCTCACTTTAGCTTTTATAAGAGAGAAAATCCCTTTCATACAGAGGCCTAAAATAAAAGCTTAGGTTAATTAAGAGAGCCTAGTTTCCCTTGATTAATCCCCCTGTTGTGTTATTGGTGTTATTTAAAAAAATGAATTAATGAAACTGTAGAGCTGTAGAATCAAGGGGGAAAATATTACATGGGTAATCTGTTGCTTTGATGGTTTCTATATTACTTAAAAAAAAACCCAAAAACATTCTAGTCAGAAATATTCCTGGAATTGGTAAAAAGCAAGTCTTTAGCAAGTTTTAAAAATAAATAAAAAACCTAGACAATGTAAGTGCAATAAAACAGCAAACCGAACGTGTCAGCCCATTAGCTTCAAGTTGATAGTAAAATAATTTATGGTGTAACTGGTTTTGTTGGTTTGTCCTGGCCTGGGTTCTGGTAGCAGGGGGGGCACAAAGATGCTCCTGTGAGAAGTTGCTGGAAGCTTCCACCATGTCCAGCAGAGCCAGTGGCTGATGGCTCTGGAGATGGACATGGGGATGGACATGGGGATGGACATGGGGATGGACATGGGGATGGAGATGCTGCTGGCCAGGACTGGGCCAGTGAGAGAGGTTGGTAACGCCTCTGTGATGACAGATTTAAGAAATCAAAACAGAGTCAGGGGTTTTCACTTCTGGTTAGAGAGGAGGAGGAGGTGAGAACTTGTGAGGGAAACAACCAGGAGACACCAAGGTCAGTGGAGAAGGAGGGGCAGAGGTGCTCCAGGGGCTGGAGCCGAGATTCCTCTGCATGGACACTGGAATTGACCAAGAAAAGCTACACAGGAAAAGAGCTGCTAGGAGGGGCTGTTTTATAATGTTATTCCTGTTTCCGACAGGAAACCCTGCATTCTGTGCCATGCCTGTCACAACAGCCTGGAACTGGAGGAGAGGGACCTGCAGAGTTCTGGTGTTGCCCTGCCAGAGCTAACAGCTGTCACTAGACTGTGAGTCTGAGCTGAAATCTTTGGTGCCTCTCTAAACACCCCAGACTCGAGCTCCAGGACCTCTCCAGCCCTGCTGCTGTTTCTGGGTACACAAAGAGAAAAGTTCCCTACTGCTGCACTCACCTCATTGATCAGGGTGACTCTGCCTGTGCTTCAGCCCAAGGTTAATTAAGATGACTGACTTAGGACTGCACACCTAAGTTGACTAGAGGATGGGATATTAAGCAGTATTAATGTCTGATTACATTTAATTAAAGTAGTTAGTGCTGCTGCTTAGATGCCCAATGTGATCTAAAAGTATTCAGAACTGTAACAGAAAAGTCTAAGAAGGTTCATGTAAGAAGCCAAGGCTTAAATCAAACACAGGTACTGAATTAACTGTTTAGTCTAAAGAAAGTAGGTTTCTGAATGTAGGAAAACATAAAAATATTTATTATTTTTTATTCCAGGTTAACTAGAAGAAAAGGTTCTACTTGGGCTTAAGTAATTAATGAAACAGTATCTCCTTTCCCACAATTATGTCATATTTCCATAAAAATCTACTTGTGTTGAATATGCTGCTTTTTTGTGTGTGGACCTCTGAAGAATTTTAGACAGTTCCTGTGTGGTACAGGAGCTACTGTGACTCTCTAGTTTGCATGCACACCAAATATCAGCTCAAAGTAGGATTTTACAAGGGTGCTCCAGATCCTGGTTATTGCACCCAAAGCCTGAACATAGCAATTGTGTCATCTCTGCTTTCTCTGTATCTCCCCCTAAACTTGCACTGCTTGGGAGCTGAGTTGTCGCAAACATATTGCACAGACATCAGGTCTTATGTTTGTGTCTGATGAATGCCTTCAACCTTCTCCTAACAGAAAATTCAGAGTTCATTTCCTCTGTATGCTGGCACACTATGGACAACAGATTTGTGTCTCTGTGTGTGTGTGTGTTATATGGTGAGGTGGATTACTTATATTTTATACACATGCAGGAATCCCTGACATCTTTATTCAGTCTGTATCTTATTGCAGCTACTCTCTTTTCAATTTACTAGGAACAATTTATATTGAGATAGATGAAGATGCTCGAGTATCAGCATGACACAAAAGGATGAGGGATTCTGATGGCTTTTACCAAACCTATGCATAACAGCAGTGAAATAAAAGCAGCTAGAACAATAAAGCAAGGATTGAGAGCTATTCTGGTGATGAGTACCAAGGATTTGCTGAAATGAATACAAGCCTCCCTTCTCCAGAGGAAAGCAGTGAGGGAATGGTGTCTCAGGAGGATGTCCTCCCATAGGGACAGCAAACCTGCAGATAAGCAGACTGGTATTGCCTGCAGGGAACAGTTTGCATTTGTGCTGAGAGGAGCCAGCAGTTTTCCCAGGATGGGAATGGGGGTGTGCTGTATATGACATCTGAATTGCCTGATTGTAATAAAAAAATCATGCTGGGCTCAAAGATCTGGGTCCTGGAAAGGCTGTGGACAGGTATCCAATGTGAATTCAGATCTCTGGATCTCTGGCAGGAAGGAAAAACCTTGTGTAGTTTATTTTTGTGTCACCCAGTGAAGAGCCTTGTTTAAAGAGCCACCAGAATTAAGGTGTTCTGGGTTGTTCTGAGCCTTTGTTTAAACAGCGGAAAGAAGACAGAAAACTTCAAAATACAGGAAATAAAGGAGGTGGCTGGAAGTAAGGGAACATCTCTTAAAAAATGCTGTCCAAATACGACAAATCGAAAAAGTGATAAACTCGACCAGTTAAATATAAAACTAAAATAAGACATGCCAGAAAAAAGATATCAAAGAACAATCTTCTAAGGTCTTAAAAGCCACCAATAACTTTTTTAAGAGTATGAGAAGCAAGGACACTGGCTGTGTAGAACCAGCTGGTGATCAGGTTGTAAGAGCAGCACAGGTAACATTATGTGGCAGTAAAGCTGTGTCAGTCCTTTTCCTTACTGCTCACAAAAAGGTGCCAAGGGATGTTCCCACACAGGAGCTTCTTTATGGGAATGACTCTGAAAAACTGTCTCAGAATCAAGCATCAGAAGAGTGACTTTTAGTATAAAGAGATAAAATGAACAAATTCATTTAAGTCAGAAGACCTCTAGGATGAATACCACAGAGATGTGAACTGCCAAAATCCTTGCTTAAAATCTGCACCAGGCTTGGAGAGACAAAAAGTGGCAAATGTGATCCAATTTTTATGGTGTTTATTTTTATAGATGCTTGTTTTATAGATGCTACTGATCCCTGTCAATGAGACAAGGTGAAGTCTAGGCAAGACAGGTTGTTTCTGTTTTACTGCACCAAGCCTGTAACTTCCTCTTTGAAGTCTGCTCAACTTCCAAGAGCACAGATTCTCTGAATTTAAGTTTCTCCAGAGTTCGTGAATTTAAATGAAAGGTGTCAACTTACCCATGCAACAGGTCTTTGTTTATATTTTTAAGCTTTAGCACTGGCCCTGGCAATGGCATAAACCACCATCAGACTGTATTTGTGCAGTGATTATTCATGCCCTGTGTAATTACTGGTCCCTCAGATAAAATCTCAAGCTACTTTATTGAGGCTGGGAATTGGAACCACAGAGAAAATCAGTAATCTATGTACATCAATAAAGCAGTCCATTAATTATTTCCACCTACTCAGCTTGAAGAAAATTATCATACTAATGCCTCTGCATAACCACATGACCTACTCTGCCTCTACATAAAAGCCAAACATAAAGTCATAAAGGCTTTGAGAGATAAATCAGGGACACCAAAGAAATTACAGAGTATAGAATGGCATTCATCTCAGTAATTGGTCACAGAAATCTCCAGACTGTAGTAATATTAGACAGTATCACAATGGCTTCAAATCTGAGCACTAAAAGTATTCTGATTTATTTTTAAGCGGCAAATTGTTGACAGCTGAAATATATCCTCCAGAGTAAGACAGCATTGCCATTATCCAAAAGATAGTAAAAAATAAAAAAAATTTCATCAATATAAAAATTTTAAATTTTGAAACATAAAAAGAACCATATAAACATATAAAAAAATTAAAATTTTAAAGAACTCCAGCAGCATCATATTACATACTGCTAATTCCATACTTAATTCCATACTAGTCTGGTCAAATGTCGTGTTCCCACTGTATGAAGGATTCTCGATGACAAGAAAAGTTCAACCACTGCACTGGTAAAATGAGAGATAACAGAAAACTGGAAGAGGAAAATGAGGATTTATGAGTTTTAAAAACTGGCAACTTTCTGCTATGCCTTTAAAAGACATCATGAAATACCCTCTCCAATTAAATATAAAATAAATCTAAATTATAGACGCTTATTTATGCCTCATTAAACATTTTCTTAAATCAAGAGTATTACCTGGAAAAATATTTAGCAATCAAAAATAGTGACCTCTGGCCCTGTAGAGCTTTTGCTTATTTATATCTACACATTTGGGATATACAAGTGTAGAACACAGTACCACTCCTTTCATTACAGTGATTAAATCAGATAATTCACTTCTATAATTATGCTAGTAAAAAGTAGTTATACAACAGTATGTAATTACATTTTTCTTTGCCAGCCTGTGGTGAGTTCACACATACTAAAGCTATACTATCAAACACTAATGCTTCTGAAAAATACAGGTCAGCTGCTCATAAAGGTGTTTACAGATACTTTTCATATTGCCTTTTCTCTTTTGCATTATTCATATGGCAGGAGCAGAAAGGGGCACCTATAGGGAGAGGTATAGCCAGGTTGAAAACTAAGTAGGTAACAATCTTCCAAGGCCAGGGTTACCAAAGTTCTGAAAAGGGAATGTGTTTCTCTTGCATTCTACTCAAAAAGGTTCTACAGTCTTGGGGGAAATGAGTTTTTCCAGGTAATGTGAGTGAAGTTCCTGCGGTTGAAAGATTTAGCACAACTATGGCAGAAAATGGAAATGACAATAGATTGAAGAATAGTTTGGTTTAAAGGTTAAAAAGCAACTGGGATGTTTAGTGGAGCTGGCAAAGATTGCTCATTAAAGAGTCAGTCTTGGGTAAGGGAAATCCTTGACAAACAAGCTAAAAATGAGAAAGGGGAGGGGAGGAAGGCAGCATCCTCTCCCTCTTTTCCATCCCCAGTCCCTGTGGGCTGGATTTGTGCCTACCTTGGAGAGGGACATTGTGCTGTGGCCATGACTAACGAGCTGCCATCAATTACTGCCACTCAGCTGGTAATTTCTAACCAGTTCTGGTCAGTCCCTCAGCCATCAATCACTGACAGGGTCCAACAGATCTCCCTTGCACCAAGCACAATCACAACTGAGAGCATTTGCCTGGCACTCACTGTAATTTGGGGGAGAGAAAAGGGGGAAGAGTTTGGCCTGGAGTTGAAGTGTAGACTGAAAGGGAAAAAGATGGAATGCAAAAAAAGAAAGCTGTGATGGTCGTTCTGGACTGGAAATGGGGCTTTGCATTAAAATGCAGGAAACCCAGATTTTGAGCTATCCTATGATCTCTAATCTTTCCTCTTCATGTTCTTCATCTGTGAGTTTTCTGTGGCTCATGCTGTAGAACTGGGGACTATGGCTGTGCTGATAAAATGAGTGACTGTTCTGAGACATGATGAGTGAGATGTAAGACCTTAAAGAAGATCCAGAAGAAAGGTGAAGAAAGCCTCAAATAGATGAAATTGAATAGACAAAGTTGTTCAGAGAAAAGTAATTTGGAACTTATTGTTTTAAGGGAAAAGACTGCTTATCCAGCAGATAGCTTGAACTCCATTCTGTAGACTCAGATTTATTTTAATGTCTTTGGGATACTATCAATCCTTTTGCTGAAAAATATAAATGAAAGTAGGAACATAAAAAAAATAACAGAAGACAGCATATTCATTCTATCAAAAGTGCTTTTTCTGGGTATTCCAGTGCCTCATAGTATACTGTTACTAAAACAAAACATAACTCTTAGGTATTAAGTTGGAATTTAACTATTGCCAAATCCAGTGCATGTCTGCTAGAGCTTCCTTTATTAGGATGTGTTTAATGAGCATCTCACTCTGGAACTGCAGTGCATTAAGGGGTTCAGTTTGGAGAAGGCAGGTGTGAGGTGCAGGTGTAAGGAGCACTCAGGAGGTGTTGACCTGTCCAGTTCTCCAAGGCATTTGTGTGAGGGACAGCAACCTCGAGAATTACCTGCAGTGCTGTGCTACTTTGGCTTCCCACAAGACTCCTGCAATTAATGACATCCAGGGAGGCAGACATGTCCAGCCTCTGCTAACTTGGGAAGCCAAGTGAGGAGCCAGCACAGAGCTCAGCACTAAGTGCTGCAGTTTGTGTCCTGTAATGACAGCTCAAGACAGGAACAATGAATGATGTTCTCTGCTCTGATGTTTTCTGGAATAATCAGATTTCTCTGACGCCATCCCACAGAGCTCTCTGGTTCTGCTGCTTCTGCTGTGAGATTACCAAAACTCCCTAACTTTGATTATTCTTGGAAAGGCCAGAAGTGAGCACAGCTGACTTGATGCACTTACAGACTGGAAAAAATGTTGTCTGGGTGTGCCAGTTTGGACACAAA
>VZRX01004388.1:1127-18901 GCA_013398075.1 Notiomystis cincta | reverse complement strand
AGCCCCCCAGCAGCACCCAGGGCTCTGGGTCCCTGTCCCGGAGTGCTGGAGGCTCTTGGCTTTCCAGAATCATTATTAACCTGTTCGAGAGCTGTTCCCGCTCGCAGCGAAAATAGATCTTTAATCTCTGCCCAAAATAGCTCATTTGATGAGAGGCCTCCTTAAAGCTGACACATAAATTTAACCAGGCCGCCCGAGCCGTGCACGGGGACGTCTGCAAATGCTCAGCAGCACTCGAATTGTTGGGGTTTTTTTAAATTCCATCCTTATGGACACATCTGATACCGTGATCCTTCCATGGGGTCTTTGGAACTGCTCAGGAGGTGATTTGCCGTGCCCTATTCCTGTTCCTTTGGCCCTGTTTCTGAGCAAAAGCTTATTTTGGGGTATTTTTTGATGTTGACTCTTTTGAACTGTCCAAGGAGTTTCTCCTTGGAGGTGCCACAAGAGCAGAAACCTCATCTCTGGGTGGGATGGGAAAGACATGAGATGCTGCTGTAAGATGCCAGCAGTGAGGGTCCTGGTCCAGTGCCACTCTGTCCCTGGCAGTGTGCCATGGCTGGTGGGCTCCGTGCCATCCTGGTGTCACAGCAGCCCAAAAAAGGCACCAAAATGTTTCCTCTGTAAGTAAAGGTGGGCTCTGTGGCAGTGGGAAATGGGGATGCTCAGGGTGTCACAGCTCTGCTCAGTGCCACGTCCTGGGCTCACCCCAGCACCTTCCCAGTATCTCCACAGGGTATGGGCTGGGAGAAGCCACTTGGCTGCTCTGGGTTGCTCCCCCAGCCCCTCACAGTCCCCACATCCCAGCGAGACCCTGAGCAGCAAAATAATCACTTCCAGCATCATTATCCATCGCAAACCCCAGCTTCCAATTTTAATCAGAGGAGCTGGTGTTGCTTTAAGATCTGCGGGTTTTAAAGATCACAAGAGGGGTTAGAGAAAATTACCCTTGACTCTTACATGCTAATGTAATCTCTAACCAGATCTGCAGCACTGCAGCTAAAATTGCTTTTTAGATTAACATTTAATTATTAACAGGGCCCCCTGAAAGGCCCGGGGCTGGAGCACGCGGAGGGGAGCGGATTAACCGGGCGGGATGAGGGAAGGTCGGGCGAGGGAAGGTCGTGGGGTGACCAGCAGCACCTTGGGTGACAAACTTTGGGTTTTATTTTAGCTGGTGCTCCCCATGATCCACAGTGGGGTGACCTTTCTGTGCTCACCCCTTGTAGGGCTGGGCTGTGGCATCGCTGCATCCCCTCCACCCTAAATCTGCGTGGGAGATGGGCATGAGCTGGCACAGCAGTGCCAGGCACCAGCACCAGCCAAAATCCTGCTTGCTCTGCAAGGGGATGGGCAGGGGGGAAGCCTTCCTCCTCCAGCACCTCCTCACCCTCACAGGGTGCCATTGGATGGGAAATTGGTGTCTGTGGGACAGTGGTGGTGGCAGTGGTGGCAGGTGGTGAGAGGGAACTCCAATGTCCCCAGGCTTGTGGGGAAGAGGAGCTCCCTACCAGGGTGGTCGGATTCTCCTCCATCCCAGCATGGAAGGACGAGGGTCAGGGGCGTTCCCAGTTGTATTTTGGGTTTGTTGTGCTCAGCACACCAGGGGCCAGTGAGAGCTTTGTTTTGTTTCTCTGGTTGCTGCCAGCCTTGGCCTTGCCCCGCGCTGTCCGTGTGTCTGTCTGGCACTGGCAGGAGCCTCCTGTGCCTCTCCCAGCTGGGGTGACCCCTCACCTCCTGTCCTTGTGCCGAACTCAGTGCTGGCTTTAATAGCCAGGGGGGACATGGCCATGGTGTGACTCAAACAGCTTTGCAGCATCCCTGGTTCTGCCCCCTCCTTCCTCTCCTAACCCCAAAACCTCCCTTTTTATGGGATTGCACCCCAATAACACCCAGGGAAGGATCTGGCCATGCTCCACCACAGCCTAGATGGTGACCAAGACCTTGTCCCTCACCTTCCCTGCCCTGCCACAGCTCAGCAGCTGCACAGACCCACTTCAGGCTGAGACTTTAAAAGTTCATTCTTTCTTTTCTCCCCCCCTCCCATCACATTTTCTTTTATCTAAATCCTCGCCTGGGAAAGCCTCTATCGACAGCTGCGCTGGCCTTATCTCGCCGGAGGGACCTTCGCAGGGCTCTCGGAGGAGATAAGCCCGACTTATCAGCCACTGATGTCAGAGGAGGTGCCAAACCCTCCCATCACTGGTGCTTTAGACATAGAGGGTGGTGTTTTTTATTAAAGTCACAAAGACCTTGGGTTTATAAATAGTCTGATATCGAGATGGATTAGCTGGGTGTGGGGCAGGAAGGAGTGGTGGGAGAGGGGAAGGATGGAGTTGTGGTTCCCCCATCCCTGGAAGTGTCCAAGGCCAGGTTGGACAGGGCTTGGAGCAACCTGGGATAGTGGAAGGTGTCCTTGCCTGTGGCAGAGGGTGGAACTGGATGAACATTAAGGTTTCTTCCAACCCTGACCATTCTGGGATTCTGTGATGTCAGGGTTGTGGGATGTGGGTTTGGGACTCCAGGAGGATCTTGCTCCAGGTGTCCCCAAGGGACGCCACTGTTGGTGGCACTCGCCCTGTGCCACAGTGCTGGGTGATGCTGGGTCCATGGGCATAGCCTGGGCAGAGGCCGTGCGGACTCGGGGCGTTCCAGCAAAACTGCTGAGTGTTGCCTTTCCTGCCACGAGAGAGCCAGAGCAGCTTGAACTAAATCGGATCCTGCTGATTGGAATTAGTTCAAATGCAGATGGAGCTAACTAAGCCGGCGCTAAGCGTTGGACAGCCCAGCGCCCAATTCCCATCAGCTGATTCAGGGGCTTTTCGGAGCGGCATTAGCGAAATGCCACCGTGGCACAGATGCCCATTGTGCCAGGCGCCCACCCGCTCGCCCACGGGCCTTCTGGGGCTTGGGGCTCCCGGCAGGGTGCTGGGGTGGACAGATGGACGCTGTCCTGGGCTTGTGGCAGGAGCCTTGCTGACTCTGAGGGTGCCTGTGAAGGTGGGGCGAGGCGCAGCGTAGCTGTCGGAAAAATCATCTCGGCTGCGAGACGCCGGGGGCAGCAGCAGGGTCTGAATTAATCGGTGGCTTTATTCAGTTTGGCGTGCGGCTCCCGCGCCTCTCCCGCCCGCTGCCGAGGGTGAGCCGTGCCCAGGGTTGGGATGGCTCCAGGAGGGAGCTGGGCTGTGCATGGCAGGGCACAGAGAGCAGTGGTGGGGACAACCTGTGCCAGCGTGGGGGTGTCCCCAAGGGCCTGCTGGGCCCTCGGGGTGCTCTCAGCTGCTGTGACAAGCTGCATCCACACCCTCCCTGTGCCAGCACATCGATCCGGTCACCCCCTGGGTGCTTTCTCCTCTCTCTCAGCCCCGTGTGCCCCAGGGACCACCAGGCATCCGGCAGTGGCACGAGCCGCCCACGCCGCCCGGGGACAGGGGTCAGTGTCCCCGCGAGGAGCTGCCCCGGCGCGGGGAGCGGGTGACGTCCGCCGCTAATCGGCCAGATGGTGACGCCCGGCGGGACGCCAGCCCTGAGGTCACCGCAGAGCTCGGGCTCAGGTACGGCGGGAGCCGGTGCCTCCATCCATCCATCCATCCATCCATCCATCCATCCATCCATCCATCCATCCATCCATCCATCCATCCATCCATCCCCTGCCACGCCGTGGGTGCTTTGACCTGGGGCCACCCTGTGGGGACAGGGACAGGGATGGGGACGAGGTCAGAGTGGCAGCGCCCGCCGTGGAAGATCCGGGCGCTGGGCACGTGCCGGGGGAGCCGAGGCGCCGGGAGCTGGGGCTGCGTAATGAACCCCGAGTCCCGGCGGGGAGAGGAGAACTCCTGGCAGTCAAGTGCGCTCAGGCTCTGAATAAGAAGCACTTCATTCTCTTTTCAAACTGTATAATTTCTGCCTGATTGTAATGGCATATTTTAAAATTACCAGAAATCGAAGCCAGAAAATGGATACGGCTGCTTTTACTGCGAGCTGCGTTAACAAAGGATATGTAATGCATGAAATAAAAACACCCCCCTGCCCCCCTCCTTTTTTTTTTTAAGACAGTAATAGGAGAAAATTGGTTTTGAAACTGAATAAAAGTCCCTTTCAGAGGAAATCATTTCTTTCAGGGTACCTTTGCTGAAAGTAAAATAGTGAATAATGAAAGGTGGTTACATGATTGTCTTTCATTTAGAGAGCGCGAGGACAGATGGAATCTGGGAGAAATGCACGATTGGAATAATTGCATGGTAACAAGGCGCTTGTTGTGAAATTAGTATCTTAAGAAAGTAGTGAAAAAGGCTTTTACTCATGAATACTTCATTATTAGGAGAAAACAGCACAATTTGGGTTCTCCAGACACCTGCTCGGTATTAGATGACTTCCTCCCCTCCTCCTCCTCCTCCTCACACCTTTTGCCGACGAGTCTCTCCTTGTCCCTGGTTTGCTGGGGGGGTCAGGGTGAGACCCTGAGCCTGATGAGCCCAGCTAAGGCATGGACATCCTGCGTGAATTCCATCCGGGGGATTATCCCAGAGCCTGGCACCCCCTGCCTGGTGGAGGGCACAGGGCAGGAGCGAGCAGCACAGGTCCCGTCATCTGCACCTGCAGTGGCTGCAAAGGTGTTTTGAAGGGCAGCATTTAAACCAGCAGAGCTTGGAGAGCCCCAGGCACAGCTCGGGGAGCATCCAATCCCTGCTTTGTTTCCCGGTGCTGATGGTCATGGGCTCTGCCAGTGCCTGCCCGAGGCCACCACGTGCCTGAGGCCACCGCATCACTCCGGTGCCAGCACTGGGACATGCAGGAAACATCCCAGATGGCTGCAGGAGATCACGATTCCCCCACAGCACAGAAGATGGAGCGATGTACCCAGCAGTGACCCCCATCCACGATGTCCAGTTGTGACCCCCAGCCATCCATAAAAGCTCAGCCAGAGAGCCACAGCGCGGGAGCTGCAACGCTGCC
Source organism: Notiomystis cincta (assembly GCA_013398075.1). Classification (NCBI taxonomy): domain Eukaryota; kingdom Metazoa; phylum Chordata; class Aves; order Passeriformes; family Notiomystidae; genus Notiomystis; species Notiomystis cincta. The sequence goes on along the minus strand of VZRX01004388.1, from coordinate 13,945 downwards.
GGATGGGCACCACGCCTGCTTTCCTGCTGCTCCTGCCCACGTCTCCCTGCCCTCTCCGAGTGGGAACATCGCTCCCTGCGCCAGCCGGAGCAGTGGGAGGGTGTCAGCAGCAACTGGTTATAACTCAGCGCCCCGGCGGCGGCTGGGGAGGGATGTACAATGAGCAGCACCGCGGCGACGGCGACTTTGGCCTGACCCCTCCGGCTTTTGTCGAGCAGATTTCGATGCCAGCTGGGAGCTGGCGGCAGATCCCAGGACCACGAGTGGGATGTTAACGCTGTCTCTCCCCAGCCTTGGCCGGGGTCACTCCGTGCCGGGAGGCACCGGCTGGCACACCGGCGGAGCGCTCTGGCGCTGCCGGAGCTCTGGCTCTGCCGCGTTCCCGGTGGGAAGGGCGGAAAGCTCTGCGGGAAGCGCAAATCACCTGCTGAGACCTTCATATTTATTTTCTGTACATCCCTACTCATTTCAGGCTCCCAGAGTTAGTTGTTTATCTCCAGAGGAGCAGGGGCACTGAGTGCCGGGGAGCTCTGCCCGGTGGTGGCAGGGGGTGGTGGCAGGGGGTGGCAGGTGCCTGGCTCACCGTGTGTCTCCTCTCTCGCAGCGTGCGGGGCGGCAGCGCCCGCAGGGAAGCCCGGACCATGCTGGCCTGCCTGCAGAGGACCCAGAACCCCCCAGCCCAGCACCTCCCCTGCCCCAACAAGGCGCTGGAGCCACGCAAGTGTAAGTGCCCGGGGGCGGGCGCCCGCTTTGATGCTGTTTCCCTTATTGAAAAAGACATTTATTTAACCGATAATTAAAAAGAGCAGGAGAAGCGGGGAGGAGAGGGGGAGGAAGGAGCCAAGATAAGCAAATTAAATTGGGTTCTGTGGTTGATAAGTCCAACTTCAGCAAATGTTGCAGAGCTGCCTGGGAAGCGTGGTGGCGGCAGAGGATGGTGCAGTCGGCCCCCCAAACCTCCCCGGCCCTTCCCCCCCTAATTACTTTCCCCGTTTTGCTGCAGCTCGCCTTCCCCAGGAGCTGGCCTTTCAGATAAGCTGTAAACTAGTTACATTAAAATGGGATCCAAAAGGTCACTCCAGCAAAGCACCTGTCTCTCCCAGCCTTTGTCTCTCAATCCAAACCGTGATTAAATGTATATTTAATGAGCCTGCTTTAGGCAGGCGTGTTTGACCTCCCCGGCTGGGAAAGACGCATTAAGATTCTCAAGTGATGAATGTGTGTTTTAAAGAGGGGAGTGGATATTTTTCTGCTGGTCTCAGTTGGATTTTTAAACATTGCTGGCTGAAGACAAATCAGCTGCTAAAGCTCTGCTTGTTAGGCTGTGACAGCCCCCGGGTGTTTGTTTAATGAGCTGGATTTTCCTGGAGACTTTCTCCTCTACCTGGGCACCCTGAGCAGCCAGGTGAGCTGGGCATGGGGTTTGGGCGAGCTGGGCATGGGTTTTGGATGATGCTCAGACTCCCTGGGGACCCCCAGCATCCCTTCAGCATCACACTGCCAACCAGGAGAGTTATTTATCCTGGGAAGTTCTTTTATCCCTGTAAGTTCTTTTATCCCTGAAACTTACCCCTGGAAGTGTTCATGGCCAGGTTGGACAGGCCTTGGAGAAGGTGTGCCTGCAGGGGGTGGAAGAGGGTGATCTTTAAGGTCACTTCCAACACAAACTATTCTGTATTTCATGATTTTTTGGGTGAAGCTCTCCAATGGCCAGCTCTGGGAATAGGACACCCAGGCCAGAGATGAGGTGATGGGCACCCAGGTGTCCCACTGCAGCTTGCACTGCACTGGAGCGTCTGCTGCCTTCCAGATCTCCTCCTTATTGGTGTCTGCAAGGAAAAATGGTGTTGTTCTTGTAAAGATATTCCTAATCCATCACGCCTGAGCATCACAGTGGCAGAGGGCTGGTGTGAGGTGTCCAGCTCCTGGAGCACCTCGTTGCCTTGGAATAATCAGCTCAGCCATGCCCACATGGTCTGACACCCGTGGGCAGGAGGAGCCTGGCAGGGTTTTCTGGAGACAGGAGGTGTTTGGCACTGGGAATCTCTGTGTGAGCTCATTGTGATCCTGAGGTCAGGACACACCTGCTGGCCCCACAGCATTCCCTGGATGCAGCTCAGAGCTAAGGACCATCAGCTCATGGAACAAAGCCCATTCCTGCTGGGGGGAGTAGGAGTTTTCTATCATTTCCCATGCTGCCATAGGTGCTGAAATAAGGAGGTTTGGGAAGCAGGAGCCCTTATGTGGTGTCACATATGGTGCCATCAGTGTGAGAGATATTCCTGGATACAGCTGCCTGTGTCCTGGAAGGATCCCAGCCCCAGGGTCCCTGTGGTCCTGGAGCTGTGCCAGAGGGATGAAGGCAGAGGTCTGACCCCACCTGAGACCCCAGCAGGTGCCGGGTACCCAGGAGATATTTTTTGACTGCTCCCACCCCATCCTTGTGGCAGGACTGTGCACACCTGAGATCTCCAAGAGAATTGTGTCCCCTGGGATGGGTGGCTGAGCTCCTGCCTGGACCCCCACGCCGCCCTCACCACCGGCTGCCACCAGCCAGGTCACCTTAATCAAAGTTTAGCTGCCCGTATGTTTCCGCTCATTATGGGCAAATCCAGCGCGTCTCGCTCCTCTCTGCCTCCTGCCAGCGCAAATTAAATTGCAGGTGACATCCAGGGCCACGCATCTGGCTTGGAATACAATTTTCCTTTCCTTATTTATGGCACCTGTGGGAAGCACAGCGGAGGGGCCGGGAGCCGAGCTCCCGCCGCCACCGGAACGCCCGCGCGGGGAATCGGCACGGGGAGCGCGCTCTTCAAACCAGGCGCAATTTAGAAGTGCCTCTGATTACTTAATTTGCTCCTGAGTATCTCAGTAATTATCTTTATGGGTCTTATTTCTGTCCTCTGGCATTGTTTCTGTCGATATTAAATGAGTCTGGCTCTCGGCACGTTGGCCGTCTGGCCCGGCACCACTGTGAAATCCTATTATCCTGCCCGCGCCGCTGATTAATTTTGGTATTAATTTCACGTAAAAGGTGAGCTGACTCATTTTCCTGCCCGTGCAGGGAGCTGCCAGTGCCTTCACCTCCTGGTTCTGCCCCTGGCCTTTCCTGCTAATTGTTGTCCCCTCATCTCTGTGCCCCCCACTCCAGTGCAGCTGAATCCCAGCAGGCCCGGAGCATCCCACAAAATCCATCCTGATGAAGCTGGAGGTGACTTTGCTGCCGTGCTCGCTGTTGCCAGCAGTATTCCCAAGGCTGTTCCATAGGAACCAGCCTGGCAGGCCAGTGTGGCATCCTTGAGGAGGATGCAGGAGGGTGCCAGAGCCCTTCCAGCCCTGCCTGTGCCTCCAGCTGAGGAGCAGGAGCCTGTGGAGAAGCAGCATCCTCAGGAAAATATCACGTCCAATTAACTCCAGCAGCCTGGTCCCTTTTGATTTTATCCTGAGCACATTACAGGAATCCTGAGCTTTATTTAAATTATAAATCAAATAATGCCCCTCTCAGCTTGGCCAAACTCTTAGCAGCTCCCACTCTCAGCAGTCATGGAGCAGTGGAGGATGTTTAATGAAATGTAACTTTCCATGTGCCCTCCTACAGCCAGCCTGGGGCTGGGAGTGTGGCAGGGAGCAGGATGTGTGTCCCCCTAAAGGGGCTGAGATCCACAGGGAGCTGGGAACCATGGGGAGTTCACAGAGCATCCTCCATGGCCTCCAAGAAAGATGGAGAGGGACTATTTACAAGACCGTGGAATGGCAGGACAAGTGGGAATGGCCTTGCACTGCCAGAGGGCAGGGATAGATGGGATTTGGGGAAAAAATCCTTCCCTGTGAGGGTGGTGAAGCCCTGGCAGAGGTTGCTCAGAGAAGCTGTGGCTGCCCCTGGATCCCTGGAAGTATCCAAAGCCAGGTTGGACGGGGGCTTGGAGCAACCTGGAATAGTGGAAGATGTCCCTGCCATGGCAGGGGGGGCACTGGATGAGCTTTAAGGTCCTTTCCAACCCAAACCAGTCTGGGATTCTTTCACCATTCCCATCCTCCTGCTGGGGTCCCATGGTCAGTGTAATAAATGGCTCTTTGGGGGTGGCACGAGCCCTCCCGGGGCCCATCTGGGTATTAAAACACTAATGAGGGGATGGCCCTAATGAGAGGTGATGGCCAGGGCTCCGTGCCAGGGACTCAGCTCCAGGGTCACCCACAGCTCTCCCTGCACCTGTGGGGACTCTGATCAGTGATAAACCCGTTAATTGCACATGGGATGAGGGCCCTTTTAATGGCTTCTCGTTACCCAATTCTGCTTGTTCCAAGGGCATTTTCATTAGAGTGGCTGCAGCGAGGCTCTGCTTTTGTACACACCCATAAAATATCATTTTAATTTCATGAGGGGTTACACATGAGTGAAGTAAGATTAATTCTTTCATTTTCAGTTTCTGGAAGGGATCGGTTAATGATGGTTCTGTGTATTTATGTACGTGCCATAAAAAGGAGTTCAATTAACTGCTGGCCCCAAAATGTGCTGTTGACTTGCACTTTCCCTGCCAGGAATCGCTGCAAAAACACTTTTCCATCGGTCACGTGTGGGGATGGAGGGTGAGGTGGGGCTGCTCATCTCCCACCAGGTCAGAGCCCTGCATTTGGGGTGGGCTTGGCTGGTAATGGTGCAGTGCACCAGGGGGTTTGGTTTGTGTCCAAACTTCCCAGGATTGTGATGATCCACTGGCCACAGAGCAGGTTCCTGGGCACTGGCAGACCCCAGGATGGGAAATCCTGCATTGAGGGCGCCCAACCTGCTCCCCCTCAGCAGGTCCAGAGCCCGTGTCTTAAAACAATTCAAATATTAATTGCCTGTGGATGAATGAGCAGAGGGGCTGGGGGCAGCTGGGATGAGCTGCAGGGCCAACAGAGATGGTGGGGTCCCCTCGTGGTCCCCAGGTCCCCTTGGAGGCTCTGTGTGAAATGACATCAGGGTGGCATCAGGGCTGTGCTGGGGTGGCACTGGGACAACACTGGGATGGCATTGGGGTGGTGGCTGTGTTGGGGTGGCCTCAGGGTGGCTTTAGGGCTCGGCTGGCTTCAGATGGGTGGCACTGGAATGGCTTTGGGGTGGCAGCTGTGTCGGGGTGGCCTCAGGGCTGTGACATACAGGTGACATTAGGGCAGCGTTGCGGCAGCATCAGGGTGGTGCCGGAGGGGCACCGAGCATCACAAGGGTGGCACTGGGCTGACACCGGGACAGCACGGGGATGGCTTTGGGGTGGCACCAGGACAATCCTCACACGGTGGCCGCGGTGGCTGCCGTGGCCAGCACGGAGCTCGGCGCCGGCGCCGCGCTAATACCTCGTGGAGGAGACAAATGGGAAGTGACACGTGTGTGTGTAGACGGGTATTTGTGGTGACGCTTTGACTGCAGATAATAAAGTGCTCGCCCCGAGGTGATCCAATTCAGCAGCCGCCTCGGCAGAGCCGCGCGCGACGAGGGGGAGAAGAAAGGGGAGGAAGAAAGGCCCGTCTGAAATGACATGTCAGCCTAAAAAGGGAACGCGTTAACGGATGAATATCTGGGGACGGCGAGCCCGGCGCTTCCCTTTGTGCTTTGTCATGAATTTTGTTGTCTTTGCAGATTCCGGCGCTGCCGCGCGGGGTTTGCCACCTACGGTTATTCAGATGGATTTCTCCCGCTATTATTGCTGTAGTTGGTTTAATTTAAGCCCCCGGAGCCGGGGCGTGTTTGTCTCGGCTCCTGGCACCGGGGGATGCTCCACGCCGGGGCCGGGGGCTCGGCTCTGCCCTGCCGCGGGGACGCAGCGATTTTTGGGGACGGCGCAGGGTGCTGGTCACGGGCGGTGCGGGAGAGGAGGGGGAGCAGGGACCCCCGCGGCATCCGCGGCGGCGCGGTGGCCTCTGCGCCACCCATCCTGGGGACATTGTCACCATAGAAACCGCCGCTGGAGCGGGGTGGGAGGGCCGGAGGATGTGGCAGCCGCCCAACCCGCCCGGAGCGGGGGGCACGGCGCCCGCGGCCCCCCCTGCCCGGCAGCACCCGAAACCCACGGGGGATTCGTGGCTGCTCTCCCCGGGCTGAGGGCTGCACGCCCTCCCATCATCTGTCACCCTGGTTTGGGCAGGGCAGCATCCCCCAGCTCCATCTGGGACCTCCTGGAATCTGCCCTGCCCTTGGGCAGGGGTCTCTGGCTCCAGGTCCTCAGCTGTGCCAGGCTCTGCCCTCCAGGGCAGCCAGATCCTGCCAGGCAGCTTTGCTACCTGAGGCACAGACCCAAAACTTGAGGGACTGTCTTGATTTGTTAAATGTAGCAGCTTTTGTTTGTTTTCTTCCAAGTGTTTTCCAAATATTGAGGTTTCTTCCAAGTGTTTTGCAAATATTTAGGGTTTAGCTCTTGCAAAATCTGTTCCCAGTGTGGCAGGCAGAGAAAAAGGGGATTTTTGATGCTTTTTGAAGCTTTGAAGGCATTGGGATCGCCTTGCTGTGAGTGGAACAGAGATCCTGGTCCCAAAGCTGGGGATGAGCTCTCAGTTCTCGTGGAATTTAATTTATTTGGAGACTGCAGCACTAATATTTTTTAATAAGAGCCATTGGCACGGCTGCTCAGGTCCCCAGTGTGCTCCTGCCTCCACTCAGCATCACTCCCCTTCCACCCCTCCTACCCCTGTGCCAATTAAAAATCCTGCCTAATTGCTGCCCTTCTGCCCTGCTGGCTCAGGGAGGCCAGGCAGGAGCAAACCAGGAGCTCAGGGCTGGAAATGCCAGCACTTTTCTGGAGGAGGGGCAGGGCAGGACAGGGGTGGAGGGTGAGGATGAGCAGGGAGGGTGAGGTTGGGTAGGATGCTCAGGGCTATAGGAAAATGCCTCTTCCAGGGGTAAATATGGCAATGGAACCACATAAAGACAGAGCTGGGGCAGACACTTCCCCTGAGCTGCTTTTTGGGGCTAAGCCCTCCCCTGCTGCTTTCTTTCCCATCTGAAAAAGGGGTGAAAAGCATTTTCCTTTGGGACCACGGGAAGGCAAGGCCCATCCCTGGCGCTGGGAAGCTTCCAGCCACACGTCTCCTTTGGCAGCTTTATAAAGATTCCCTGCCGAGATTACTTCTTTCATTTATTGCAAAATATTGTAGCGCCTTCGATGTGTAAAAATAAGGATTGTCCCATCTTATCTCGGAAGGGATGGGGGGAGGGAGGCAGCAGCACGTGGCTCTCATGCTGCTGTTAACCACTGAGGTGCCACATTCCCACTCAGCTTCTCCCTGTGGAGTCCTTGCTCAGGGTGCTCAGGTGCTGCTGGTGCTGATCCCAGAATTGTTCCCTCTGTGCACCCCAATATCCTGTTCCCTGCCTCATTCCAGAGCTGGGCAACTCCCAGGCAGTGCAGTCTCATGGACTGGAAATTAAAGGCACAAACTAAAGGCTGGTGCACCAGCCTGGTGGACACACAGGCACCTGGGCTCTGGGAGCAGAGTGGAACTTCCTTCCTGGTGCTGAATGTCCATCCTGTCCTTCCTGGTCCTGAGCATTATTCCTGGTCCTGAGGATCTGTCTTGTCCTTCCTGGTCCTGAGCATCTTCTTTCTGATCCTTGGCATCCTTCCTGGTGCCATTTAGATCCCACAACTGCTTTAACCAAGCAGACCCTGGTTAGCTTCCCTTCCCTCCTTTCTTCCCATCTTTCCTGTTTTTCCTAGACCTTGTGGGCTGTGGCTGCAGCTGAGCATGGTGTGGGGGTCTCTGGGGACACCAGGGATCAGAGGAACACAAGGAATACTGTGAATGTGGGGGTTTGGGAGATGCAGGGAGTGCTGGGTGTGAGGGCGATGTGGGAGATGCAGGGGATGTGGGGGATGCAAGCGATGCTGGCAGCAGGTGGGCACGTTTGAGGAGGCTTTTGGGAAAGGTTTCTCCCACCTCTCCCACCCTTCCTGCAGCCATCCCTGGTCCCTTGTCAGACATTTTCCCTCATCCTGCTGCTCGGGGCACAGCAGGGCCGGAGCTCCCCGCTCCATAAACGGAGATTTATTCGGGATCGCGGCCCCAGCGGGGTCTGGGATTTACATCTCTGTGTCTGGGACCGGGTTTGGTGGCCAATTTGCTAAAGTAAAAAGTTGTTTAGCTGGAGGCGTAATCTCATAAGCCCGTGCTGCCATTAGCCAGGGTCTCCTCTCTGCCTGGCTTTCCAATAATGCTCGGAGCAGAAGCTCAGAGTAATATAAAAAGCCATCGGATTATTACTGCGGGCGATGCATTTTCCATTTACAGTAATAAAATACCGAAGAAACAAAACAATTTAAAATTCCAATAAAATTCAAACCAAATCTTTGGCTGCCGAGCAGATTCAATTATTTAGCTGTTATTGAGTGCAGGCTGGAAAAATAGAGCAGGTCAAGGGAGGGAGGGGGGACTGGGGGGTGCTGGATGCATCCCATGGGAATGCCGGTGTGGGAGGGAGCTGGGAGGAAGGGAAACATCTGGGAGAAGGGGCTGGTGGTGGAAACTGGTCGCTGGCAGTGACTGGGCTGGGGTTAGGCACGGCAAGAGCCGTGGTTGTGATGGTGACCGTGCCGTGCATCCACAGGGCCGGCTGCGATGCTCCAAGTTCAGGAGGAGGTGGACCCGGGGGACGAGCAGGAGCGGCCGTGGCAGGGCCGGCTGCGCCCGCCGGTGCCGCGGTGGCTCGGGCGGGGNGCTCTGTAATTTTCCCGGCGGGGGTGCGGTGCGTCACCCTGAGATGTGACAACACACCGAATTGGTGCCTTGTCACATCCAACCCAGCTGGAGCAAAGAGGCGACAAAGGCTGCTCCGGGGCTGGTGGGTGGGATGCCCTCGGGCCGGGCTCGGGTAGCCGGGTCTGTCCCACTGCACAAAAAGTGTCACCTGCAGCCCCTGCGGGTGCTGGGGACAGGGTTTTGGTGATCCCCAATCAGGGAACCGCGGTGCCCGCGGGGGACGCCGCCTCCCTCCCTCCCTCCTGCAACAGCCCCTTGGCTTTTTAATGTTTTTCCTCGGAAAGGAGCGGAATGGGCTCATTAGGGATTCTGCAAGTGTCACCAGCTAATTAGTGTCATGTTAATTGAGTATTCACGATGCTGCCACCTCCAAGGACAGTGGTGCTGGCATGAAGGGGAATGCAGATGTGTGTGCCGTGCCGTGCCGTGCCGTTCCATGCCATTCCATGCCGTGCCTCTGGGCAGAGGGGTCCCATTCACAGCCCCCTGCACCCTCTTGTTTGGGGGCTGCCCGTGCCCAGCAGAGCCCACCATGCCCTCTCAGAGTGCCCTCACTGCCCTGACGGCTCTGTGGGAGCACCAGAGCTTTCCAGAGGCCGGTGCTGGGATGTCCTGGTGCCACACGTCCTCACGTGTCCTGCCAGAGAGAGCTGCTGATGCCGTGCCTGCTGTCTCCAGGCAGCTCCATTAAATCCTCCTCAAAGGCACTGGTTTTAATTGGCTTAATACACTCGTTAATAACAATGTCTATTTAAGACACCTGTAAAAAGCCCATAACATCAGCTTAATGGGAGCAATGGCTGGCGCAGGCGCTGCGTTCCTGCCTGGGCGATTCCTGCGCCGATGGAGAGCGTGGGGAGCACGGAGAGTGGCCATGGATGGAGAGCATGGAGAGCATGGAGAGAATGGAGAGCATGGAGAGCATGGAGAGCAGCCACAGCCTTGCTGCTCTGTCCCCCCAGCACCCCTCTGCTGCAGGGAGGGGGGTGATGTGGAGAGTCACGGATTCCAGTGCATCCCTCCCGCTGAATCCTGGTTTTAACCAATGCCTGGTTTATCCTGGGCATGTCACAGCCATGGAAATGTCACTCAGAGCGGGACAGGGACAGGCAGTCCCTTCATAGGGAGTGTAAAATGTACCCAGAGGTGCCGTCACCACGGTGACTTTGCCACCCAGGACGTGGTGGCATCAGGGATTGCTGATCCTGGTGGCATCAGGAGCAGTGGGCTCCCCAGTGGAGATGTCCCCTGCTTCAGGTACTGGGGGTCTGCAATGTCTGGGAAGGCTGGGACGCCCCAGACCCCCCAGTTTTACCATCTCCCCCTTGCAAAACCTTCCTCTGGTCAGGCACCAGGTCTGGCATTCCCACAGACATCTCTTGGCAGGGTTGGGAATTTGGGAAGCAGCTGGGAACCAACCATCATTCCCACGTGCCAACATGTACGTGCATGTGCCTGCGTGTGTGAGTGTGTGTGGAGATTTTAAACACCTAATTTATTCCATCTATTAGATAGATTTTGTAGATTTAATCATTTTCACAGTTGGTGGCTCATTGGATACTCAAGATAAACTCCAAATGAAAGTATAATGGGAACGACAAATGAGTTTTCACACCAGAATGGCAGAAACTTGCTCAGGAAAGAGTTTGAAAGGAACAAAACTATATACATATATAATTTTTTTTTCTGCAGTGGCTTTTGCTGACTCCAGTAGGTTACCACAGTTAATTTCACCAGTTTTGTTCATCTGTAAAATTGCATAAAAGTGACATTTTTGTGCTCATTATAGGAACTGCTGATTTATGGCTGGTAAATGCAATGCTTTTCCATTTTTGGTGAGGTTCTCGTAGCAGCGCAAAGCACCCATGAAATTGCTTGTATAATGTAGTTTAAATCCAATCTCAGAGAAAGATTCCCCCGTTGGGTAAAGTGACATTTCCATTCTCCACACCGAGTTTATTTTAGGCCACTTACAAGTGACTCCGTCGGCGGGAGGGGACAGCTCGGTGCCGCGACCTGCTTTCTGCTGGGAGCGGGTGGGATCCAGCTGTGGGAGGAGGACGCTGCTGGGCTGCTGGGTCCCCTCCTCCCGGTGGCACCGGATTCACCCCACGCTTTGCTCCCGCAGGCGAGGCGGCCCCCATGCATTCCCCGCGCTACCCCAGCCCCGCCGAGCTGGACGCCTACGCACAGAAGGTGGCCAACAGCCCGCTGACCATCAAGATCTTCCCCACCAACATCAGGGTCCCCCAGCACAAGCACCTTAACCGGACGGTGAACGGCTACGACACCACGGGGCAGCGGTACAGCCCCTACCCCCTGCACGCCGGGGGCTACCAGGGGCTGCTGGCCATCGTCAAAGCCTCCGGCAAAAGCGTGGTGAAGAACTCGGAGGGGAAGCGGACTAAGCTCTCGCCCGCCCAGGTGGGCCTCGCTCCCTACCCCGCCTCAAGCACTTTAGCTCAAGGTCCCTCCTGCGCCGGGCAGCTGAGCTACCACGGCGGCCAGAAGCAGCTGGAGGGTCCCGTGCCCCCCAACGTGACGGTGGCGGCCTCCGTGCTGCCGCTGGCGGGCAGGAGCCTGGCCCTGCCGCCCTCCAACCTGCCCTCCATCCAGAGCATCATCTACCAGATCAATCAGCAGTGCCAGGCGCAGGGTGCCCAGCCCGGCTGCCCGGCCGTCGTGGCCGCCCACCCCAGCCCGGCCAAGCACGGCGCCTTCGGCCCCGGCTACGGCGGCACCGTCCTGCCCGAGTGCCGCAAGGGCGCCGAGCTGGCGCTGGGCTCCAACCCGGCCGCCGCCCTGGGACCCAAGGCGGGCGTCTACCCCGAGGGCATGGACTACCTGGGGGGGCAGCAGAAGCAGCAGCAGCAGCACCTGCGAATGTACAGCGGGGGCAGCGGCGGCGGCGGGGCCCTCAGCAAGTCCCCCGAGACGTGCGCGGGCGCCTCGCGGCCCTACGGCCTGGGCGGCGCGGCCGACAAGGTGAGCTCGTCCCCCTTGAACTGCATGCACGGCAACTTCGCGGTGGGGCAGTACTTTGCTCCCCCCTGGAACAGCATCCTGGTGACCCCCAACAGCGACTGTTACAACCCGCCGGAGCTGGGGGCCGGGCCCCGCGAGCTGGGGGTGCCCCCGGCCGAGGGGCTGCCCAGCAAGACCCTCTGCAATACCTCCATCCTCAGCAGCAGCCTCCAGTCCCTGGAGTATCTCATCAACGACATCCACCCGCCCTGCATCAAGGAGCAGATGCTGGGCAAGGGCTACGAGACCGTGTCTGTGCCAAGGCTCTTGGACCACCAGCACGCCCACATCCGCCTGCCCGTCTACAGATAAGGGACCGATGCTGCTCTTCCCAAACCCAGGGCGAGGACTTTGGCGCGAGCTGCGGGTTCGGGACCGCGGCAGCGAGGGCGGGGGGACGGGGAGGGGGACACGGGGTCGGCTGCCGAAAGGGCTCCCGGGACACTGGAGTTGCACCGGGGCCCCCAGACTGGACACACCCGCGACCCGCCGGAAGCCGAGGCCGAAGGACCGCTTGTCTATATAGCTCAGAAATCATTTTATCTCCACGAATGTGAACAGGGAATTGCTACGAGTTGCTGCTATCCAGGGAGGGGAGGCTCTGCTGCGTGCCCAGAGCGGGGCAGAGCCCGGTGTTGTGGCCAGCCGGGAGGCTCCACGGTGGGTTCCAGCCCGGTGTGCGGCCGGGAGGCTCCGTGGTGGCTGGTGCTGGCCTGGCAGCTGTCCAGGAGGCTCCACTGTGGCCTGTCCTGGCACGGTGGTGGCCGGGAGGCTCCATGGGTGGCCAGTGCCAGCCCAGTGGTGGCCGGTCCCAGCCCGGCGTGCGGCCGGCAGGGAGCTGGCGCCTGACCTGTAGCTGAAGTCCGTAACTTGCACTGCTTTGATTAAAGCTAATAACTGGGGACAGTCTGGAGGCTATTTAAGAAAAAACACTTGAAAACTTGAACAGATTTTTTGGTTTTGTTTTTTTTTATTTTATTTTTTTTTTTAGTTGATTAGGCTGTACATCTACGTGTTGGCTGCTACAGAGTCTCCTCCCACTCTTCTTCCTCCTCCTCCTCCTC
>VZRX01004386.1:0-45575 GCA_013398075.1 Notiomystis cincta | reverse complement strand
GCGAGGCGCGGGGAGCCGCGGCCATGTGTGAGGAAGGAGCCGCCAAACTGCGCCTGAAGCCCCGGACGGCGCCGTCCGCCCGCGGCCGGGAGCGCAGCCCAGGCCCCGAGCCCCCGCCGCGGCCCCAGTGAGTCGGGACCGGGGGGATCGGATCGGTCCTGGGGGACCGCAGCGGCCCCGGGGAGATCGGATCGGCTCCGGGGCCCGAAGCGCCTCACCCGGGCCGGGACTGCACCGCCCCGGCGACCCGCGGCGTTTCGTGGTCAGATCTGTGTCTGTTAAAGGTTATTTCATAAAACACGGCCTGTAGCGCCTTTAGAAAACAGAGCTAAAACTGCAGGATAAAGCACACCGGGCCCCGCGCGTTCCGCACGTTCCTCGGCACAGAGCAGCACTGGCGAGGGCAGGGCCTGAGAAATGTTAATGTATGAAAACTCAGTTTTCTTTCTTCCAGAATATGGCTCACAGGAGAACAGATATAATTCCTGGTTTTTTCAGCTCTGGAGTTCGGGAGGACTGAAGGCAGTGGATGGCTCGGTTCGTGTTCGAGCCTGGGGAGATGAGCCCACACCATCAGCTGTGTCCCATCCACTACGGGCTGGGAGAGCTTCATCAGTCTCGAGGACTTGTATTTTCTAATTTCTTCTCCGTGCAGCTTCATTCCTGGACAGCGACCCAAGAAAACGCATCAGGAAGAATGCTGGGAATGCCATTGTGACATTAGCAATCCATCCTTCCCTTGAAATCGTCTTTATACAGCATTACCTTTTAGTTCTTATAGTTCCTAGGATCGATTAGATCAAGTTGTTTGGGAAAATAATCAGTAATTTCAAATGGCAGTGTGGGAATGCTTAGACATAGATGGGAACCGATGCAATTGCCACCCTCAGTGCAAACACTTCCATGATTTCTGTGCTCAGTAGGTGTTTAGTTTGGTATTTGAGAAGATAAAACAGTGGCTGCACTTCAATGTTTCACTTGGAAGTGAACATAGTGATAGATACCTACTGCTTTTTGTTACAAGCAGAAAGGAAAGCATTCAGACATTAATTTTTTCCTAGCTGTACAAATTACATAAGTCATAGAAAGCTGCAAAAAATACTTTGCAGGCTAAATAATGTCTTTGTGTTCCAGAAAAAAAGAGGCAAACTAATATCAGTGTAAGAGTATTTTCTTTCCTCTCTCACCTTCACACTATTGGGCTGTGTCTTTACAGGACATCGACTGACAGATGTCCCTGGTTTGAAAAGGAAGAATTAAATGAGTGTGAAAAAACCTGGATTTTGCTACTGAAAGACATCAATCAAGAGTCACAGTGCACAAACTGGGACACAGTGCCCAGCTTTCCAGAGTTCTTGGAAAAGGTAGCGTGCTGTATCCTTGTTTTTGCACTTTGTGTCCTGCTTCCAATAGTGACAGCCTGGTTAATGGGAAACGACCTGAAATAGCTTTTAGAGATGTGGGGTTTCAGTTGTTTATGTACAGTGGTGTGGCTGAGCATGGTGTGGCAGGGAATATAAGGACAGCTACAAGAGGCTTTTTCTGCAGTATGGCAAATTCTTTCCAGCATTTTGCTGGGAAGAGGGAGCCTTTATAAAGATCCTGACTGCCATAAACACCAGGATCTCCCTAAGGATTGAAACTGGAAAAGGCAGACTGTAATGGAGAGGTTAATTACACAGAACCCACCCTGACATCACTCCAGTGGCATTAGGCAAGATCACCACATAAAAATCAGTCCTTATAAAGTACATTTTTTCTGCTCTGAACAGCAGCAGGTTGTTGTTTTCATCCTTAGTCTCTCTGGAACATGAGTACCCACTGTATCCATTTAGAAATGTTAAGGGAAGACCCTTATTGCATCAGCTCCAGGAAGCTGCTGATTGCTTTATGGGCACTGGAGAAAGGACATAAATAAAATGTTCTTTTCTTCACTGTAGTTCAGCTTTCTCAGTATTTGCAACGTGTTCCCAAAGCCTGGGTTTAGGTATTGATTGAGCTACATTTGCTTAAGACATTCTGTGTGTGTGTGTTGTAGAAACAACAGGAAAAGAGCCCAGAACACCGGGAAGTCTTCACAGTCGGAATAAAAGACTTTCAGTGGGTACCATTCCCATCTTTGCACAAAGAGAAACATCTGAACCCCAAGGATCTGAGCTCCCAGCAGCCAACACAGAGCCAGAGCAATGAATCACATAAAGGACAGGGCCAAGCAGATAAACTGAAGAGTTTATCATCTACAGCTGAGAAAACCTGCTGGGGAACCAGTACAGATCAAGCCAAAACTGCATCTGGGGACGACACAAAAGGTGTTCCAAAGCTGGATGTGAGTCCTAAGTCATGGAAACTCCCCGGACACAGCAGCTCAGCACAGCCCTCGGCACTGGCCCAAAGCCCTGCAGGAGCTTCGAGCCCTCAGCAGCACCACGCAGGGCCGGTACAGAACAGCAGGGCAGACGGGAAGGAGAAGGGCGAGGAGGAGCCTCAGATCCACAGAGAGCAGGGGGATGTCCCAGTCGGGGAGGCCACGGGGCAGCCTGCGGAGAAGCCTCGGCTTGGGAGCACTCCTGGGGCTGAGAGCCACGAGGACAAGATGGAGAAGCAGAGTGAAGCAGCTTCAGCTCTTGACAGTTGTCCAATGTGTCTGATGCAGTTTAGTGGAAGGTTTGTATTTTGGTTTTTTTCCATAACTTTCCCATAAATGAACCCCAGCAGGTTCTGGATGCATCCTTTATATACAAAACAACAAAAGCAGACAAAACTTCTGCTGTAAGGTCCTTTACAACTGTCAGAATTACCTACTTTAACCCCATGTATAAATTGAGTATCTGCTCTACAGTAAGAACTGTAGACACAGTGAACACAATTTCACAGTACTTAGGCTGTCAGAGTTGCTGCAAATGTGCTTTTCAACAGGTCCTCTAACCCTGCAAGCTCTGTTGGGTGCCACTTTTCCTGTTGTTGGGAGACTGAACAGCGAGACAAAGGAGTGGCTGCATTAATATTTAGGCAATTTTGGTCATTCTATCAAGAGACTTAGACAAAAAGGCTCAAAATGCATCAGGTCTCCACACTCAGGTCTGTGCTACTCAGCTCCAGTTTGAGCAGCACTAAGAGCACAGGTGGGAAGTGTTGATGGATGATTTGGGCACAGGAGTGACTCCCCCACTGAGGTACCAGAACACTTCTGGGAGGGAGTGAAAACAGTCAGTAGAAGGATGTGATTGTTTCTGTGTTTGCAGACTCTCCCAGCTGGACATCGATGGCCACCTTGCCAGGTGCTTGTCTGAAAGTGCAGATGATGTCCTGTGGTAAATCCAGAAGAGTGGGAGCAAAGGAATAAGGCCAAGGATGAAGCTTTCTCAAAGAAAAAGGAAAAATCTGTCAAGGAAGCACATCCTTGACTCTGACTTAAGCATCACAAACCAGTAACTCAATAGAAGGTCAAGTGCCACCTGCCTGTTTGTTTGGTTTTTTTTTATTTTATTTTAAAGCCTTTTCAATGCACATAAAGTAGTTCCAGTTCTGAAAATGGTGCTCTGAGATGTCCCAAAGACCCCCAGGGAAATCAAGCTTGGTACTCCTGAAAAAATGCACTGTTGGAAAGGCCTGGAGCTTTGTCTGATGCACCACAGTTCTGAATCTCTCAGGGCAGAGGAGAGCAGCTGAGCAGAAGAGAACTGTTACTTACTCTAATCCAAAAGTTTACTGGTATTTTTGTTTTCTAAACAGGTAATCTATGCAAGTAAACTGGGTTACAGAGTAATTTGGACTTAGCATTTTTCTAATTTTAATACATAAGTAAAGTATAATTGTACAATTGATTCTGTGAGTGTAGCTATTTAAGAGAAAACCCACCCCAAACCAAATAAAGGGTGTGGGGTTTTTATGTTTCTGAAGGAGCCCTGCTAAATTCAAAACCTTACAGCGCAGGTTTCTGAGTCAGTATCAGTGTTAAAGAGGTGATTAACACAATTGGGCTAATCAGGCTGCAGAAGGAACACTTCAGCCAGTGTCACAGTGCTGAGCTGCAGAGAGAGATTGAACACAGCCAGGGAGGCAAAAGAGCCACTTTTTGTACCAGTTCCACACAGCCCCCCCAGCCACCATCAGGGGCTGAGAGCAGGGAACAGCCCAGAGCCTCGTGGGGCTGCAAGGGCTTCAGGAGGCTCAGCTGCTCCTTTGGGCACTTCTCAAGAGGAGCAGGTGAACACTTGGTAAGCCTGGGAAAGACAATAAATGACATTTAGTGACAGTCCAGTAACCACGAAGCAAGGGGTGAGATCACCAACCTGCTCTAGTTTATTTCCCTGTGCCCTGGACCTCAGAACCTGCAGCTGAGCTGGGATTCAGATACAGAATAAACTCAGTTCAGTATAAATATACAGGAAGGCTCCTCTGGATTTAATTTACAGCAGGGTCTGTTTCAGGGGTTGGACATAGCCCAGTTTACTGATAAATAATAACAGTCTATTAACTTTTTCATTAAAGTCTTTAATAGATGTGCAAGAATATAAATGATCTCAGCTGTTATGGATTAGTATACCATCTTCTGCACAATTAAAACTGGTCAGCAAAGATCCCAACTAATTAATTATACAAAACTACAAGAACATATTTACTGTTTTACAATCATTAAATTAGCTAGAATTTTCATTTACTATTTCAAATAAGACAACTATATATCATTACCAGATCCATTTGTAATATATTAGGATTTTTTTTTTCCAAACCACACATTTAATTACATCCTTCATTTTCTTTTATTTATAAAACAAGTACTTTATATAAAAAATTTCCCCTTCATCATGAACAGAACATTATTCAAACACTTGCACATGAGCAACCAAACTTGTACCCAGCAAACTATTTGGCAACACAGCAACATTGTAAATGCCTGTAAATTCTTAAATAAAAATCAAATAGTCTTTACAATGTTTGATTAGCAAAATGTGTCTTCCTATTCTTCCTTCCCTCCCTCCCAAAATGTTCTGAAACCTAGAAAAAAGGTTAAAAAAAACCCCAACCCACATTTCTAATATTTCCAGTTTAAAGTTCCATGCCCTGGCATGTCAAAGGACAGCTTAACCTGTCACAGTTCCATTCATGAGCTGCCTGCAGTCACTCTGATCACTACTGATTAGCTTTAGTACCAGGGGAGTTGAGAACACTGAAAGGGAAGTTATTCAGGGTAAATAAAATAAGAGGGGAAAGGGGGAAAAGGAGCAATTAAAAAAACGTCAGATTACATTTAAAAGGTAATGTTGCCTTTAGTAGATAATAAAGTATCTAAAGTCCAGGCATTTGAGGCAAGTACTTTTTACCAGTTAAATTATTTAGTGCTGATTAAAACACATTTTGCTGAATATGAAAAGCTACAGTCCAACAGAGAAACCCACAACTGAAACCTGAATGGGATTCATAGAACTAAACAACCACAGGTCTGCATAATTGTGGCTAAGGAGGGGATACAAAACGTAGATTGTTAATCAATGATTAATTGAATATTCAAACAATGTTTTGGCAGTCTGGTCCTAGCACCTCATGACTTGGATGTGAATCCCAAAGATGTCATGTTCAGCACCTAATGCAATGCTGTACCCTGAGAAAACCATAGGTTAATGTAAAGAAAGTGAAAGTGTCACAATTTATCCCGTGTTTTACACCCAATCAGGGGAGAAGCCGCAGCACAGAGTTCCTGTTTGTCCCTCCCACACGAGCCCCGGAGCCCGAGCCCAGCCCGAGGCAGCAGCTCCTGAGTCCTCCCCTTTCCGCTGCCCTGGCCCCCCTGGCACCCCCAGCTCCCACCAGAAGGGATTCCATAGTTGTCTTTTGCTTTTTCCAATTTCTTAGGTATTCGTTTTTCTTCCATGAAAACAATTGTACTACTTTGATGCAAATCATTTTGCTGAAAGATCCCATTCTCTGCTGCAGAATAATTAGTTATTAATGTACACTGAGTAACTGTAAGCAGACAGTTTATCATAAGTAGGAGGTGTGCTTTATCAGGAAAGTGGATTTTATCTTATGGTTATTCTAGATTTACTACTTAAACTTTAAGGCTATGCTTTAACTATGCTTTTGCTCTACATCTGAATATTTGTACTGTTGATAAAAATACTTTTCAAAAATCTAATATACAACACAATATCATTGTAGGTGTAGGCACTGCTTAAGTTTAGAAATCCTTTGTGTGCAAATTTAGTTTTCTTCAATCTTTACATTTTGGTAAATTTGGAGTTTAAGACAACAGATTTTGAAATTGATACCGTAAATTCTAATTTGGAATTAATCTCACTGAGTCACTCTGCATTCCAAATTCTGTAAAAATGCAACTAAACATCAGGCTGCAGCTGTGAACTGTATGTTTCAGATGGAAATGTTACTTAATATTAACAAGCAGAACTTACCAGGTGTAAGAACGTCCCAAATATGCAATAATCCTTCAATGCAGTTTATCCATTTAGGCACTTAAATCTTGTACCCAAATTTATGTTTTGATTGCTAATAAAACACAACTCCTTTTAAATATATCTGAGATGTTTAGACAGGTACCACTTGTGAAAAAAGGCATCAAAAATAAGCTTCAACACCACCGTAATATATTTTATTCTTCAGGATGTTACACTGTAATACTCTTCAACTGGGAGCTCATTGCATCATGTTTGTAGAAAGTGTGTGGATCTCAGTTTCTCATGATCTCCTTTTGCAGGGATGCAATGAACATTTCAATCCTTCATGAAACAGGCACAAAAAGCAAATTTCCTTCATTAATGAAGCCAGTTGTGTCAGTGCCCAGAACTTAAGAATCACTAAGTGGCAGAAGACACCCACCAAAATCATTATTCTCTTCTTTGATTTTCAGCAGCAAATTTGTTTTTAGATCATTGGTCTCCATCCAGAGTGACCAGTCTCCAGCCTCGCATGCATATACTGTAGTTAAGGATAAATTAATGTCAGTCACACTGTCCCAACGAGGTCATTCCTTCATACTGTTTCTTCTGTTGACAGCAACAATGGATTAATATATTCAAATCCTTCAAATTCTGACTGATCTATTCGCTTTATTATATCTCTGAAAAACAAATGAGAGCAGCGTTTAGTTTATCACAACCCTGGGCAGTCTCATATCAGTTATGCAAGATACAAAGAATTTCGAATTTACTGTAACATGACTATGTTCTAATGGCAAGCACACAGTCTGTCAGTGATTTTCAGATCATTTAGGAATTGATTTCCTGCAATGCAGCACGTACTCATCATCTGGGGTGAGCTGCACGGGCTCGCTGGTGAACTGCGTGTCGAAGTTGTCCAGCCCGTAATCGTCCGTGATCTGCGGCTGGAACGGGGGCGTCGTCTGCTTCTTCTCCAGCTACACAGAAGGTGGGGCAGAGGAAAAATTACAGTGTGGAAGAGTTACAACATCCCTCAGGAGCATCAAATGCAACTGCAGTAAGTGCTGTTGGAGAGGAATGTCAAAATACCAAGTAGGACGCCCTACAAGCCAGGCGACAGACACCGACACAATTGGTGTTCTGCATTTTAAAATAAAAAGCCACAAATAATTCAACCACTGAAGCTTTCTCTAAATTGGCAGATCAGACTCAGGACTGATAAATTCCCACAGTGCTGCAATACAGCAGTTAGCACAACATATTTACTTTTGTTCCTGAGAAATCGACCTACTTTTCTTCCTGAGTTTGTGTGCAATCTGTCACATAGTCCAATTTATAGTAGCACAGACACCAACATTCTAATTCTAACATTTATATTCAGGGAAAAACTGTCTAGGCTACAAATTTCCATAAATCTAACTTGGGACAGGTAAGCATGATATGAGTAGTGGTTACCATTGACCAAAATGATGACTTGTATTACCAACATGGGATGAAAATCTGATTTTAAGGCCAGGATCTTTCATGATGCTTAGTATAGAGCAAACAAAACAGGGAATAAACCACGGAAAAATCTTGGATTTCAGGTTTCAGACAAGAGCATGGGAAGTACAGATGGAGATAGGAGGAAATTGTGAAACTGTCACAGGGTGGTGAATTAACACATCAACATCCCCTCGATGATCAGGTCTGGGAAAGCACCGTGAAATCAAAGTTGTGTGGAAGAAATAATCAGCTACTCCCAAACAAGACTGGCAGCATGAAGGAACCAGCAAAATGAATATTTCAAAACTGAAGTAGGGTGGCAGGACTGCCTCTGTGAGTTGTTGCCACACACTCACATCCAACAGCCAGGCATTCTTCTACAAAGGCTTAAACATCAGACTTCCTCCTTTGTTATACTCAGGAAAGCATAAAAGCCCTCTTAATAAGCCATAGAGAGAACCTGCAGCCTTTAACTTGAGAAAATGAGGGAAAAAATAGGTGGTGCAGCTCCAGGAAATAGCTCACTGCAAACAGCAGCTATGGCTTTGTAGGTGCTGCTCCAGCATAATAATGGTTAAACACCACAAAACAGGCCTGAGATAAGAATAGACTGAATATCCCCAAACAATCAAAAAAAGAACTGCCCTGGATGCTGCTGAGCCATCCTACACCAGAGTGAGCAATCTGAAATGTTCTGGGCTGTGCCACACACATTTTGCATGACTAACACCAGGAAAATGTTCCTAGGCTGTGTGTTCACTTTCCCTGTATTTATTTTTCCATTTAGCTCAAGCTTCACACAGAACAAGTTTTAAGTCAGTGTTAGACTCATTTCCTTGGGTTTCAGCTTGAAAAGATTTGGAAAAGCTTTTAAGTCCAAATGTTTTCTTTGAAATGCAGGTGGTGAGTAGGAGATTCTAATAACTAAAAAAGCTTTCCAACTATTTCCTCATTTTTTCCTGAGTATATTTGCCAAAACTTATTAGAAATTTAGCTTCAAGTTTATTTAACATTGATCCTCCTGAGCAGCACTGGCCTAATCATTTCACAAAACAGATTACCAAAATCTTCCCAATTTTTTAAAAACCAGGTATTTCATATTAAAACTTTCAGCCATAAAAATATGTTAGAAAATATAAAAATTCAACCAGCAAAACTGTTGACAAGAAGCACCAATTTCAGTGAAGAGCTTTTTGTACAAATAAACAAAATACAAATCCAAGAATTGTCTTTTTCCCCTCTCTCTCAAAAAATTGCAAAGCAGAACAAACTGCAGGTCGTGATGTTCTGCTCCACACCCCAGGTGAGCTGCACTGTGGCACCACAAGATAGCAAAAAAACCCACACCAAAACACTCAGGCTGAAGGGAGAACTCCATGCAAGGGATGTCTGACAAAATTAAAGACAGCCCTCATTACAGGGATAATTTGGTAAACACCAGGTCTTTTAAAGCACCGGCTCTGTATGCACTGAATGTGTTTTCTGAAGAATGTTACAATGAAATTCAGAGCAGCAGCTTCAAAGGGAAAATGCAACTGTGCAGCTTTCTCTCATCTGAACTCTTTCATGTTAGTGCTGCCTCTTCCTACACTCCCTGCAGCCTTCCCAGACTATGGAAATACTACAGACACACTTTTCAATTGTTAAACTTGCTATTAAAAATGTAAGGCTGATGAGGGAGGTGCTCCAGACTTGGCAGCTCTATTGCTCAAGTGTCAATAAATGTTACAATGTCATTTCTGGGACGTTTCCACACTGAGGATAGAAGGTAACACAATTTCCAAGTAGCAGAAGAGTTAAAAACCCAATTTTGATACAATTTTATGCTTTCAAACCCACTGAAATGCAAGTCATCATCATCACCATGAACCAAAAGCCTCCCTCACACCAGCAAGGACTAAAGACAACCTGCAAACTGTAATCAAAGCCCCTTGATAAATAACCCCACTGCTCTCCTGCCACATCCTTAACAAAAGGGACTGATCCTGCTCACTCCTCAGGTTACTAAACCCTGACACCCACCTGAATAATCCTACTGATTTTAGGAGTCATAAACTGGTAAATTCAGCTGGGTTTTGATGTAGTTTGAGTACTACTTTTACATTTCTACAGTTCATTCTCCCTGTCTGCAACGGGGTTGTTCATAAGCACACAATGAAGAAATGAATGAATTACTCCTTCTGAACCCCCAGAAACACAAGGAGTGATTTTTACCAGATCCCAGTCTATGCTGCGGAAAAACGTGTGAGACTTGATATCAGCAAATCCTGTCTGGGGCTGACAGCCAAGCCTTTCTTTGGGATCCTGTGGAAAACACAGACACTGGAATTACACACTCCAAGCCACTTACAGCCCACGTTTGCCAAAAGCCCACAGAGATGACTCCAGCATTCCCATGACTGTGCAAACTCTGCTGGCATAAACACACTGTGGCTAGCAAGGGATTATTAACCTTTTTTTAAAATAAAGTTTGTTTGAATTTTAATTTTTAAATTATATTTTATAACTTCTTAAAATAAGGGATTTATTTAGAAATGTAGAATTCATGTTCTTCTTTTCACCATTCCTGATAATGGTTCTAGATACTTCAATCAGCTTAATTAAATGAGTAATAAGTATTGCAGAAATTTTATAAACAAAGCTATAGTTACTCTTTAAAAGCCAGCACCTTGTTGAAAATCAAGGCTATGCTGTGGAATTCCCTCAGTAAATTTGCAACAAAGTGGGGCTTTTAACATAGAGGATACCAAGGTTTTATAGATTTTCTTAATAATAAGCAGATTAACTTCTTAACTGTATCACTTTCAACAGGAAGCTCTGACTTCCAGCTTTCAGATGCTAAAAATAAGAGAATGTAATTTACCTTGTTTAAAAATCCTTTTAACACATGGGAAGCCTTGACAGAAAGAAACCTTGGAATCCGGATTGGCTTCTCCAGAATAACTGTGACAGGTTTAAAAACAGCAATATTGGGTTTTGGTTTGAGACACTGACCATGATTTCAATACAAACACTCACTATTTCAGTATGGCACCAGTTAGAAAATGGAAGATAAAGTAACTCTTTAAAATCATGCAGACAAAAGGAGCTACAGGAATTCAAGGCATTTTTCTACTGACAATGCAAGATTTCCTAAGGGACATGTTACCTGCATTAGCTTTTGCTATTATTTGTTGTGTGAACACGAGATAAAACTTTCAGTCCTCAGTTTATGGCAAGGTGTGACTTGAAACAGAAACTGATTTAACATTGGGCCCTTCAGGAAGAGCATGTCAGACTCTGTTAGAGAACTGCAGGGATTGCTTTAAAGGAGTTTTGCCTGTTTGGGAGTTGGCAGCTTCACAAGTGCCCAACTCCAGCGGCTGTGGGGTAACACCAGGAAAGGAACCCCCAGCTGTGCCCAGTTTGCTTGTGTCCCCCCAAAGAACCCCAAGGCCAAAGGCTGTACCTTGGAAGAGGTAATCTTCAGTGTTCATGTCTGGATTGTCAGTGATGATGTCGAACGGGGACCTCCCTGCCATCATCTCGAACATCAGCACCCCCAGTGCCCACCAGTCCACACTGAACCCTGCAGAGGGGCACACACAGACTTGGAGCCTGCTGTTCTCTCTCACACACAGCAAGACTGATGGCCTGCCTTTGGTACTGGAATCACTGACATGATTTACACCATCACTGGATGTCTGAGTTTTCTCCACTGGGATGGCAAATGTAGGGGAACTCTAGAGGTGTCTTCAGGCAGCAATGCTGCAGTGAAAACACTTTCCTATAATACCACTTAATAAATACTTTATTTAGGCCAAGTAGGATTTAAAAGAAGCTGAAATGAGTGACTGGAAGAGAAAAAAAAAACCCTTATTTCAGGAAAAAAAAAAAACTACAATATGGACTCAATAATTCTTAATATATAAGAACACAGAAATATCCAAGTCAGAAAACAATTAATTGTATTTGAACCAAGTTGCAGCTATATTTATTACAACTATAGGTTGTTTAGGCATGACTTACCATATTCTTCTCCTCTGAGGATCTCTGGTGCAATGTAATTTGGTGTCCCACAGAAAGTGCTTGTAGTGTCACCTGGGCCCAAACCTTCCTACATGCAGAAATCATTTCATAAATTAAAAGCTGACCTCCTTTTCTGGGAATTTCCTTTAGTTAGACTTATAACCCCACGTTACTCAGGGAGTTTAAAGAGTTTCCTTTCACAAAATAAATACTCAGAGTGCTCAAAACTGGGCTATGACTTTACAGCTCCTCTTCAGCAAAGTTGATTAAAACTGAGTTTCAACATGTATGTAACAATATTTTGCTTGCTAATTACAGATGCATTTAAAAAAATCAGTTAAACAATTTGGAAGTCCTTTTCAAACAGATGTTAGGGGAAAAAAGCTTCTATTACAATTCAGTTCCAAATGTGGTGCTGTTCAACAGTTAAAAGTTTTTCAGAATAAACTTCCTGTTCCACAACCAAATTCTGGGCTCAGTAACACCAATGCTAAGAGGAAGATAAATTTTCTTAGTGTTCTCTAAGAGTGGCAGAAGAAGGGTAAGAAAAATCCTACCTTGCACATGCCATAATCTGTTAACTTGATATGACCCTCTGCATCTAAGAGAACATTGTCTAGTTTTAAATCTCTGTAGATGATGCCTCTTTCATGTAGGAAGTTTAGAGCAATACAAATTTCAGCAGCATAAAACCTGAAATTAAGAAGGAGAAAGTTCATATTAGCATTAAGATAGTACAAAAGCTGGTGCGATTTAAATATCTGTTCTTAAAATGTCATTTTACAGCTAATTTTTATGTATCAGTAGTATAACAAAAGCAAGCTACATTTATTCATAAGGACACTGACCTCTTATAAGACCATTCCTTAAACTAAAAATGAGAAAGGTTTTTTTCATTCTATTAATTAGGAAAATACTTATTCTTTATTCTACAGATTTTTTTTCTGAAAATTCCACATCTGAGATGGAAGATCTTTATTTTCAGGTTATTCAGAATGACAGTGAGTGCAGGGCCATGCAAAGTGGATGTTTAATCTTCTCCCACCAACACTGTATTATTTCAACATCAGACCAAATAAGGTAGAATAGTTACATGTTCTATCAATGGATCAGAGAGGCATCACCTAAACATGAAGCAGTAAAGAGGAGTAATCTGGAATAACTGTTACTGCTTAGCTACTTGCTCTCTCCAAGAAAACCCCACATATGCTTCAAAAAATAAAATCTACATTTCTTCCCAGGCCAGGACATCCTAAACTAAGAATCCAAGTCCATGAAGGTACCAGGAGAGAAGCAGGCACTGTGGCAGGAAATACCTTGCATGTTCCTCAGGAAGCTTCCTCTGCCGTTGCATATGGAACATGAGGTCTCCCCCATTCACGTACTCTATGACAAGGAACAGTCTGAAATTACAGAACACAATTAATGCATTCCAAGGAAACTCTCCAGAAAAGCTGTTTTGATTCTTCCCATCTAAGCCATTTGCACTTGATTCAGACTTCTACATTTCTTATAGTTACAGAAGCTACTTAAGAGAGAAAAAAGAGAACACTTATTTGAGGCATATCATGTAGGAACACACCCTTTATTTAAATGCTACACCACCTTTTCTGTATAAATTATCATATTAATTAATTATAAGTTATAATTCCATTAATTAAACGAGTGTGACACTGTACACAACAGTCACCAGATGGAAGCTCTGGGCTCACTTGTTCCTCTGGAGAATGAGTGTTTGAAACAGGCTGCTCAAAACAAGGGAAAAGTCAGTAGGGGACAGAAATCCAGGTGGGATCAGCCAGATAGAAGGATTTCCATTCCAGTCTGCAGGAAAGATTTCACCCTGGGGAAAATGTGATCCAGGCAATGTTGCCAAGGTCACAGAGAGCTCAGGACAGAAACCTGCTGAGGGAGAGCTTCTGGGGAAGATTGGGCTGGCCCAGGGAGCAGCATTTCCTTGTACACCTCATTTTCCAGGAGCTGAAAACTCCTTTCCACACATCCACACACTGCAAAACATTCCACTTGGAGAACACGTGCTCCAGTCTCTCAGGTCACTCTAACTGGTGATTTTTTTTTGTTCTTTGGGAAAGGATTCTTCATTTGAAACACTTCTGAAGTGTTAAAACTTAAACCAGGAAAATCTCTTGGACAAAATCCAGCTGGCAGGTCTCTCAGTGGCCTCCCCACAAGAAGATAAATGCTAAACTGAAATTATATAAGCAACAAACAAAATATATAACAATGCCATGAGTATTTGATTACAGCATTCCTGATGGTTTTTGCTTCCAGTTTTCCTATCCTATTTAGGAGTCCCCAGTGTTTTATCACCATTCAGAACCTGCAATTTCAAGTTCCTTGTCAGGTTATATTGAAGTGTGTCAGTAGTAGCAGGCCTTGCTGGGTTTAGAAGGATTTACCCCAACACCCCCAGTTTTGCAGGATGGAGGTTTCAGGTTGTTGCCATCCTTGGAAGACATTTTTCTGGCAATTTGGGCAAGTCTAAGGCATGCATTTTATGACAATAATGAAACAAGCACCATTAGTATCTGAAACAATGTGAACAGCTACATACAGCATCAATAGCCTCACATTTAGGACCACATTTATGTCAAACATTTATTTGAAACTATTTTCAAGAGAAAGAAGGGTTTTTTCCAACTTTCCTCCCATTAATATCCTTGTCACAACCTGTTCTATTACAACTCATTTTCTTTGGGCCACTTAACACAATCTGATGTTGATGAATTTATTCACTGGAAATCAGTTTTGTGCTTTTCCTGCTTGATGTAATGAGGTCATAATTATGATTTTATAACATCACAGCTATAATCAAATTGTGAATTCATGACATTATGGTTATATCCATGGCAAATGGCTGAAGTTACCAACCAAAAAACTGGAGTTTCACTGCAAGAAGCAGCTGGGCTGGAAAAGCAGGGCTCACGAAGATACATCAGGAATACAGAAAGCCTGGATTATGTTCAGCATGGGGGTTTTTCCTATTTCTGCTCCTCAGCTCTGTCAGGGCAGCTGCCAAAGAGGAATGCACAGGATCCTGCTGCTGACTCAGCCTTTTCCTGTGTTTCAGTATTTACAAGAAACCTCATTATCAATCCCTCACCCTGCCTGACCACTTCAATTTTTATATCAGGTGTTCAATTCTACTTTGTGTTTGGTGAGAAAGTGTTTGGGAATGTTGGTTTAACTAAAGAGTTTATCAGATTATCAGTTGTCTAAAGGTGTTTTTTTTTTTTCTGACAAGTTTCTTTTGGTCAAATCCTCACTCAGGGACCTCTGGAAATCTTTCTTTCTTTCTTTCTCCCTGCTTCCAAACACTCCTTGGCCCACGTACCTTCAGAACACCTGACACAGCTTCTTCACCTCCTTCATCTCTGTTTTCTCAGCTAGGAGATTTCCTCTGGCTCTAACCATTAGGGAGGTGAAAGTTTAGGGACTGAAGAAAAGGTACAGTGCATGTCTTTGTAGTTTAAAAATTGGTAATACACATTGCAACAAACAGGTGATTATTCCTAAGGATAAATAATTGGATAATTCACAAAAACTCTTCAAAACTTTGCTCTCTATACTGCAAGTAAGTTGGATAGAATGACAATTTTCTGATTATGACACATATGGCATAAGGCATTATTAAAGTGTAACAGCAAACAGATGCCTGTGGAAACAAAAAAATCCCAAACCACCACCAAAGCACATCCCAATTCCCCAGTAACATCCTCAAGCATGGACATGAAAGTTCTTGTTTTCTTCTTACTCCAATTGCAAAATAAACATCAAATCCACCAGTGTGGATTGTGCACACAAGGACAAAGAATCAGAATTTCTAGGTAGTTAAGAGTTAAATAAGCACTTTTTCAAAATCCCCCACTGCTTTGATATGTGCTGAAGGCTTTGAAGCCTCATAGGTAACAATACCAATATGCAGGTAAGGTTTTATATTATCATTCAAATTGCTGGGCAGCCCAATTCTCAGGCTCTTTAGAACAGTGAACTACTGAGAACTGATCTGTCCTCCTCAGGAGGAGGTGCTGCAAAGTGTTCAGCAGCTCCGTGTTTCCCATTTCACAGGGCTGTGCTCAGGCAGGCAGGACAGCTCCTCCCCTTCCTCACTGCCCCTCTCCCTTCGGGTCTGAGCCAGAACCACACCCCTGCCTGAGCTACCCCCGAGAACTGACTTTGTTGCAGCAGTGAAGCCCTGACAAAGCTAATGCTTCCTTCCCAAAATCCCTGGCTGTGTGATGGCAGTGGTTACATTTGCTTTAGGAGAAGCAGTTTAGCACAATGATCAAGATTTAAATTTAAAAAAAGAAAAAAAAAAAAGAATTTCAGATCTTTCTTACCGACTTGTTGTTTGAAAGCATGAATGTAAACCAACTAGGAATGGGTTACTGGATGCCTGTTCAAACACATGTTTCTCTGTCTGTACCCAATCAATATCCTGAAATAGAGTAATTGAACAATCAGAACTCCTGCTGGATAACCACTGTGGGCATTCCCAGAAAAATCCTGTGAACACCCCAGTGCTGCCTTACACACACTGTCATTGTTACATTGTTCTTCAGGAAGGCAAAGACCCCTCGAAATCTGGAGGAAATTATAAAACATTGTAATTCAGTTATATATTCAGAAGTTTCTTAACCATTTAAGAAAGGCCTGCACAGAATTAAGCCATTGTAAATAACATACATCTGCAGTATTTGATAAACTGCTCACACTGCTGCATGGAAATAAATTCACTTCTTAGATAAATGATCCCAAAGCTGCTGAAGCAGCTCAAGCCAGTAACACAAACAACGTGAATCTCCAGCTTTTAAAAGGTTTAAGTGAACTGAACTTCATCTTCTCATCTGAAATTCAAATTTAATTCAATGAAACTACCAAAACCTGCTTAGTTGGTCCAGTCAAAATCATTAAAAGCATCACAGAAACCTTTAATCCTTCAACAGGGAGAAGTCCTGAATACCCAGTGCAAAACCATATCATAAAAACCTACCACAGCTTGCATGATACTGGCACAGTGCTGCAAAATTCAGAGCTGTGATAACAAAGCTTTTAAGCTTTACTTCATATAACCATGCACAATTTAAACCTTCCTGGGTTTAGCAGCAGATATTCACCCTTCGTGCAATGCACTGATCATGTGCCACCCTGCAAACACTCAGGGCCCTGCCAATACACCAGAACTGTAATTGTTCTAAAAATTCTCCTTTTACCACAGATACTCCCAGCTTCCCAACCAATCTGGAGATAATAAATACAGAGACTGAGAAACCAGGCCTTCCTGTCAGGGGTGGATGCTGACATTGGAGTCTCAGAGGGAACCAAGAACTGTCACCATCAAATTAAATAAACCTGTGGGGGTTTATGTGTGATGAAGATACATCAACTTGGAAGGGTGAACCTGAGTCCAGACCAAAATCTAGAGCCAAAAACCCAATTTGGAATAAAGTACTAAATACATCCACTTCTTGGTTTACCTAAATGAGCTTCTCTTTAAAAGTCTTTAAATTAAGCCTTCATCAGTGCACTTGGCATTAGGATTATACCAGCGCTCCACCTAACAAAACTCAGCTTAGCAAAACTGAACAGAAGCCCAGGTGTTTGGTTTCCCTCCATCTCACTTCTCTCCACTACCAGCCATTCCCTGGAAAGCACCAGCTCATTTAAACATGCTGATACTTGCTATATAAATGATTTTCTTTCTTGAACACTTCTGAGGTGAAATTTCCATTGCTTTCCATTACATTCTCATGCACTCACAGAATTCAGTGAATTTCCTATCCATTCCCACAATTTCATTAGACAGCCTATCTTAGAGAAAAGAAAAACCAATTAACTCTATCTTCTATGTAATTATAAGAGCCACAATTCAAGAAAGCCTTTCCTCATCTAC
This sequence comes from Notiomystis cincta, assembly GCA_013398075.1. Taxonomy (NCBI): domain Eukaryota; kingdom Metazoa; phylum Chordata; class Aves; order Passeriformes; family Notiomystidae; genus Notiomystis; species Notiomystis cincta. The sequence continues at coordinate 27,773 of VZRX01004386.1, read as the reverse complement.
CTCTGGTTCTCAAACAGCTGCACAACTCATTAAACAGGACTTGGCTTTGGCTCCCACCTTCTTGGAAAAACACATGTTAGAAAGGAAACAGTAAATAAACCACACAACAGCCTAATCTTGGTTCATAAAAAGAAACATCAAATAAATGAGAAAGCCAAACTATTTTAGGAGAACTAAGCCCTGCCTCTGGAATAATGACAAAGATGACAGCCAGAGCAACTGATTGAAACTATTAACACAAAGAGTGCTTAAAATAGTATTTGTGTGATTTTTTGCCCAAAACATCCTACTTTCAAAAAAAGCGTATTATTGGAAAAAGATGAAGGGGTTTGGGGTATTTTTTCCCATTTTAATTTTCATTTTTCCCCCAAAACTTGTGCATTTGAGATCTTGTATTAAAAAAAAACTAAAGGATTTTGAAAATAATGGAGAAATGCAGCAGATTTCTGTGGCAGACAAAACCACAGGGATCTCAAATGGCAGTAGCATAATTTTTGAACTCATGGAAAAAATATTCCAGAATATTGAGTCACTTGCACACACAGGCTCCACCACCATGACTGAAAGACCTTTTCTGACACACAGACGATGCTTTTGCCTTAGAAAACATATTTGCTTTCTTTCAAAAATGCACAAATTCCACCCCATTTATCTCATCACTTACAGATTAGCACATCCAGGTTGGAATGTTTAATACATGATTTCTACCAAGAGTATTAATAACTGTTAATTGTTATTAAAATAAGGGACATATCCTCAGATTTCATCCTGGTGCTTCATGCAGAGTTGATGACAAATGAGTTCAAAAGTCAGAAAAACTTCTCTGCCAGAGAAGTTGTCTGAAACATGAGCTTCTTGTTTAGCTGAATGGTTTTTGTTAAAGCATACTGAGTTTTTATAATATGGAACAGAATGCAATTAACACAGACTTTTACCTCATCATCGTGGACCAGTTCTTTTTTCACTACTTTCATAGCATAAATCTGGTCATTCTTTTTTAACCGAACTAGAAGAACTTTGGCATAACTTCCACGGCCGATAACTCGGATTAAATCAAAGTCCTGGAGTCCAAGGCCCTGAGAAATCTTAATTCCATCCATTCCATCAATGACTGGTTTGAGATCCTGTATAAAAAGAAACAGATGCTAGAAATTGAAGACATTTCCATAGCAAGTAACTGTTAAAGCAGAGAGATCTTCAAGCACTGGACAGAATTTGCTGACTTTGCTTGGCACTGGCACCCAGGGCTGGATGCTGATTGGAACACATTTGTTTAGAGATGTTTGGTTTCCATTGGGTTTGCTCTGACTAGAAGTTACTGGGTTTTTTAAGGCAGTAGTTCAACCAACTAATCATTTTCATATTCCCTGCTGGAAAGCAGAAGGCAGTGCCTTGAGAAATGAGGTTTGATCCCAATTCTTGAACCTCAAGCCATGTACATTGTATCCTTTGAACAAAGTGAGAAGCATCTTTCATATTCTGGCAGATTCTGCAGGACAAATTAATAAAGGTTATCTAAAAATAAGATGAATAAGGAAACACTAAATTGCTGTGTTGGTTTCAGTTTAGGGAACAACTGTCTGTGCTCAACTCACTATGGTTTCAATGAAAATGAAGATTTCTAACAGGTTCCTGGGAACATACAGAAGCAGATCTCAAATTATCAAGCCTGAGAATTTGCAGGAAATATTCCACTATGAAGAATGTTATTTTTAAATTAATTATTTAAAAAAGATAAATTTTATCATCTTGGCTGTTTGCTGGAATTAGATGTGAAAACATGGGACTGAAGATGGAGCAGCTGAACTAGACAAATGCAGCAGGTACTTGGACTTCCAGGTTTTACCAATGTATCCAAGGCTTTGACACACTTCTGTGGCCTATTTTTATCTGACCTCACACTACTGTACTCGCAGACAGATCAGCATTCTGCAGAACTGTGGAAAGTGTTTATATAAAGAATCTTGATCTAGGATTGACTGCTATTAGAAGAGATTGCTCTGAGCTTAAAGATTCTAGACAAAGCTCCCAGAACACCAATTCCTTTCTGTAGGTACCTTAAATTATTTCAGTACAGCTCAAAGGCAAGGTGGGAATAGCAAAATTCAGGATAGTTGAGCAAACAGCACCTACCAAAGTTCAACACAAACCTAAGCACTAACCACAGCAGAAGTGAGCAATAAAAATTCTCTGATGTGCTTTTAATTTCTACCCTTCCATTTCTGAATTTGAGATGAAAATCTGTAGATACACGACTGAAAATCAGGCAGTCACTCACGAGCAGGAGCTACTCAAGTGTGAAAGGAATGGCAGTGACAAGCATTGTAGTGGAGGGAAAGCAAAAAGGTGCAGCCTTGCTCAGAGGGGAATATCAGACCAACTGCCAGTGCTCTGCAGAGTGCATCCTATTTATTTAAACATGCCAGAAGCGTTTTTAGAAGAAATCTCTTGAAACCCATTAGAACTGAAGCATATTCAGATTTTTTCAGACTGCTCTAAGGGAATAACATTGTTGATGTGCAGAGATTGAGTCAGATCTTCTACAAAAGACCTGAAAAGAGAGTTTAAGGGTATGTTATTCTACTTGTATTTCCACAGGAGCTGTCTATAACTGATTGGGTGTTATTTATATGAACCCTCTCAGGGAGCTGGGTAGTTAATGGATTACCAGACTGAACCAAGCTCCACAGCAATAGCCTGAGGGTGACAAAGGGTGAGCATCCATTAGGGACAGCACACAAGGCAATGGCAAAGCCACCATTTGTTGCAAGGACCATAAAAGTCAAACCCTCTGTTAAATTGCTGTTATTGCAACAAATGGAAGTGAGAAAACAAAAACGTTAAAAGGTATCTCGGATCATGAGTGGAATGACAACAGCTGAACACAGAAGAAATCTGAAAAAAAGCCAATAAAATGCTTAAAAGAAATTAACAATGTTCAGAAAAAACCCCAAACTTTTGAAAAGGGCAGCAGAAAGCCCTGAACAAATAATCAGCTATTTCATAAAATGTTGAATGATAAATATGAAATGCAAAAATATTTTAAAAACATACCTCAGAGTCATCTTTAATAGTGTCATGTTTCCGGTTTGAAGGAATGTAGGGAACTGGAAAAGAAATCAAAGAGGTGTGGTTATAAAGGCCTTCATTGGAAATGGTTTTAAAAATCAATAAACAGAAAGATATTTAGTAGCTTCTGGCTAGTTTGCTTTAAATATTACTGGGCAGTTGACCAAACTTTGATAAAGAGGAAGAGAGAAAACTGGGGGAAAGAGGGAGGGCAAAGTAACCAAGCACTCACTTCCATCAGTGTCTTCTGAAGGGAGATCAGCCTCATCGTTTTTGTCATCTAAGCGAGGTTCCTGGGAAGGCATGACCGAATCCTGCAAACACACAGGTCACAGCAAACCAACCATACTGGCTGAGCAGCCCCTCTGAGTGTCCTGCCCTCAACTACAGCTCCATGAGAACCTCACATTCCACAGTGAAAACGGGATTTTGGAGACAGTAGGTACAAATATTGACATTTTGTAATGCATGATAAAACCAGCCTGCCAAGACCTAAATGCTACTTCAGCCATTCTCTGCAGCTACAACAGATGCTCGGCTGTCTTATAAAAGCAAGAGTGGTGTATTTTACAGCAAAGTTCAAACTTTTAGTCCATTTCAAGACCTCTGAGTGTTTCACATGGAACTACAACCAAGTAAACACTTCAGCATGATGTTACACACTCCACTTAGAGCACTGGCATATTCCTTTCCTGCTTAATAAAAACAGAAATTGTTGCTTATTATGCAAGGGTATTGCATTAATTAGGAAAGATCCCAATACCAGATATTTTATGTTGCATTTAGACACTGAGCTCATGCCCAAGACAAGGAGGACTACTCCAGGAAGTACAGCAACATGCAGAAATTAATTGGCAAAGAATTGGTAATGTCAAAGCAAGTCACATGCAATACCAGTGAAGAAAAATATGGTTTAAGTTTTGAGTCAGAAAAAATAGGATACACCCATCCATGAAATACTGGAGATTATTATAGGAAAGGGCTAAAATTCAGAGATGTTTAAATGTTTTGTTGTTTAAAGCCTAGGAAAGACATCAGCATTGGCACTGGAATGAGGGTCATGGAGAGGAAGAGAACAGTCCTGGAGAAACTGAGATGGCAGGAACAGGAAAGGAATAAGCCTTTCTGAAGAGAGCAGTGCAGAAATCACATCAGTGCCTTAGCTCTTAAAACATTCCCACAGGCTAAAAGGAATAACTTGTGAGGTTGTCAGCATCTAAGGGCGAAGTCAAATTCAAGCCTGAGCACACTGAAGTCACATCAGAAGCTTTCTTTTGTCACTTTCTCTCTGCTCACAATCCAAAGGCTTGTCCTCCTCAGAAACTGAAACCCAAATACTCCCAGGTGTTCCAAATCCACAGCCATGCACACACTCCTTACTCAGGACACTCCACCAGCAGCAGCACAGGCCAGGGTGGCTCCCCTCAGCCCTGGGCAGAACACACACTCACCATATGCCTTTTGCAGGTCAGTGGGACAAGGATGTGACAACGTTTATGGACCAACAGCTTGCAGTTGATACACTTGTAGCCTTGCCTTGCGAGCCCCCATATCCTTTCACTGCACTGGCCACAGTACGCTCTCTGCAAGCCACAAAGCACATGATCAATTCCAGAACCAAGCCCTGCTGGAAGTGAGCAGTTCTCTAGCAGCAAGAACCCATCCTAGTCACCTAACAGATGTTCAGGAATAATTTTAGAATATCCAGAATTACAATAATAGATGAAGGTTACACTTCACACCCAAAATTCAGCTAAATGCAGTTCTTTTTTAATGAATGTTAGGAAAACAAATATCTCAAAAGCATATGGAACACATTACAGTGTGACATTAGCAAATCACATTTAGAGAATAAGTCTATTTAGAAACTCAGGTTTTGACAGAGGTCACCCAAACAAAACTGCCAGAAGTCTGTACTACACAATTATGTATAAAAAGCACTCAAAGTGACTGTGCTGGAGAACACTGGCACAAAAGGTTAAGCAGACAATGTATAAAAAGTGTTCTACATGTGCACATATACATTTTAACAGTGGTAGAAACTTTGCATAATTAAAACTCATTTATCATGTCTGATATCAAACATCTGTGTTGCACTGAACATCAAAAATCGATGGTGTTTTTACACATGTAACAAAAGAGCATGTCAGTGAGTTAAATCAAAATGAGGGTAAATGAGGAAGCCAGACATCCTGCTGCTGATTTTAACAGGAGAGGTTTTTAAATAATTGTTCCAGTGTGTGTTGCTATGGTCACTTCATCCACTTTACCCAAAGTGCCAAACAACAATCTGAGATCCTTACACACCAAAAAGTCACCTGGGCCCAGTGATCCCTCCTCACACTGCACAGGCTGCCAGCATAAAACTCACTCATCATTCCCTGGCTGCCAGCACTCTCCAGAAATTCCTGTAGCAGGCTGAGGCACTGCTCATCATCTTGTAGGCTGCACAGGAGCCCTGCTGATCCCACCCTGGCTCAGACAGAACCCCCAAAGCTGCTGTGCCACAGCCACAGTGCCAGGCTGCTCCTCCCAGGCACTGCCCGTCACTGTGCTCACACAGATGCTCATGCTGGTGTCACACACGCTCCTGCCTTAAACTCTTTAGCTCCTAAAAATCCCTGCCAGGAGTGCTAGAACAGTTAAAAACTAATGATCAAAGAATGGAGCATTTCTTCACAAAAGCATTTTTATATTGCTCTTGTTGTATTTTGATAGTTGTAGAAAATAGGACTTAATTCCATTTGCCTCCTCTGTGCAGCCAGTCCCCCTTGATTGGCAGAAACCCAAAGTGCCCTGCCCAGGGGAAAGAAAAACAACCCAAAAACCACCTGATGAGAGGAAGCCTGAGACATCCATTGCCACCTCTTCCAAAATTCCTGGCCCATCAGACTTCCTTCAGTATCCTTTTATAGGTTTTGCAGAAGTAGTGTTAAGACTAAATAAAATCTGTCAGGCCCTGGAAGTAGGGGCAGTCCAAAACTCCATCCAAAACCCAGGTAACCCTTTCATACCTCCCCAAAACACATGCAGCCAAAGCCATATCAAAGAGCTGACCTTTGTGTTATGTTCAACGAGATTAAAGTTTAAATTTTTGCATGTGTTAATTCATCTGAACTATCTGAAAGAGTTGCAAAAGGTTACTCTGAAGCAGGAAGGAATTCTTAAGGCAATCCTCCAGTCTTAAAAATTCAATCAACACTAATATTTGGTCTTGAATTCAGTAATATAGACATGACCATAATTTCTCATTAATTCATATATTTTAACGTCACACTTTACAGTTAACTAACTTCACTTGGATGTGGTTTGTGTTCTGGCTCTGTATGATGTCATTTGTGTGCAGGTATAAAAGCAGTCTTGTTTAGGATTGTGACATCCTAATGTGGGCATCCCAAGGAGGTATCAAAATCTCTCTGTGTATATTGACTATTTACCTCATTGCAATTAAAACATCATTATCTATAACATTATGGATTATTAATGTGGCACTATGCATTCACAGTGTTTCAAAGGAATATGTTGTAACTATGTAGCAAATAAACACAAAAAGTATACTTTTATACTATAAATTAAAAATATTAACTCCTGTAGCACATTATACAAATTCATGTGATAATTCATATATATGACATTTTTAATATATTTAGTGATAAAATGATGAGTTTTAAGGGGTTTTTCCTTCTTTCAGTGCATTTTTGGGGCGGGAAATTTTAGGAAAAACATTAATTTCAATTTTTAGAAAACGATGAATGAAAGAGTTAACTCTTCTCAGTGCCCTCAGTTTTGTGTTGAATTCCCCCAAGTGCACACTGTATTTGTATAAATGCTGCAATACTTAGGCATAATGGGATAAGTGAAGGAGGTGTCTCAGCCTTAAAGCCACATTCACTTGCTTATGTGGATTAAATCAGGCTCTCAAAACACAGCTGTATTTTAGCTCAATAAAAAAAGCTTTTAAAAATTATTAGATCATGTAGTACCCCAGACTCTAAACAGTTAAAGCTCACATAAGCAGCTGTAAATTTTAAGGATGGCAAAGTGTTCTGAAGGGAAGAGATTTTGCTAACAAGCAACCAAAATCACAGAAAGAGTGGAGAGGGGAGAAGCTGCTCCAAGGATATATCAGCTTAAACAGTCACCAACCCAGTATTTTAGAGACTTTAAAAATAAACCATTTCCACCAATCTGGTATTAACTCAAATTCAAACACTGCCAAGTTCCTCCTGATCGTTATGACTCGAATAACACCGCAGAGACCGAAATGTCACATCAACAAGCATCCTGCTTTTCTTTCTTTCCAACACTCCAACACAGAAAAAGCACAGACTGAGGCAAACAATGAGCACAGAACATGAGCAAACCCCAACGTTTCATGCAACAGTACTCACTCTGTTAAAACGTTTGGCTTGAAACAAATGCCCATTCACTCGGTACAGCTTCCTCCATCTTCGGGCTCCCCGGCGGTAGATGGATTCTAGGGAAGAAACCAGAAAGGTGTAAAGCAGCAGCATGGCAGCCCAGCAGCACCACACACAGCAGGGTAAGCAAGTTGTGACTCAGAACAATCTTGCTTTCCTAAATATCAACGCACAGCCACAATCCCTGGGGATTTGGATTTTTTTAAGGCGGCCGTGAGTGACGGCTGGGGCAGGATGTGCTTCCACCGCTGCCTCTCCCTTCCCTCCAGCCCTGTCTCTTTTCCCTCACATGATCATAATCCCGTTACAGTTCCAGCTCCCTGCCTGCTGCGGCTCAGGTGAGAGGGACAGAGCTGTTAAAGGAACAGCTCCTCGGGGAAATGGCGCTGCTCTCGCCCTCTCACCTTCCACGGACACGCACAAAGGATGTCTGCTCCTGATAGCGCGAGACGTGCTGGGCACTGATAACACCTCACACGTGCAACATTAGACATGGTAGGAGTTAGGTTATTTGACTTCATTTTTACCTTAGCAGTAAACAGTACCCAAAAATTTCTTTTGTTCAGGCAGGTCAAGTGCAGGTCCACAATTATTTTTAATATATTCTAAACATAACAAGAAATCATTTCATCTGTTTAAGCCAAACCCAGCATGTACTGCGAGTTACTTTTGTTGTCAGTGTTTACATACACATGAGCAGTTTCTGTGTGAATGGCTAATTAGGGAGTTTGATATTTAATATCAAGTGTTGTGCCACAGGGGTCCCTTTTAGAGCTGCTCACAGCTGTAAGGGTGACACAGCCAAGCCCTGCACACACCAGGGTCAGCAGCTTCCCACAGCTGGTGCAGGTGGGGACTGTGGGGTACAGGGAGGTATAAAAACTCTCACAGACTTGATTTATAATTGATACTTTGTCAGAATGAAGCAGACTGTACATTTATAATCCTCAGGAATTAATGCAAAAGCATCTTACTTTTTCATCTTTAATGTTACTTTCTAGTTTCAAACAACCACATTTTATCAAAGATGAAGACTTCTTTTTCAATAGAAAAACACACAGACATTTTCTGTGTCAAATGATAATACAAGTAGTAAAAAGTTTTTTTTGTCAAGAAATTATTTTAACATTATATTGAGCAAGCCAAAACTCACAGGCTACTGACACACAATGTGTGAACACTGGCTGCAATACTGAGTCTGATTTTAGATACTCTATTTTTGTCCTTCTAAAGGAAGCACTGAAGTTTCTGTGATTCCACATATCTACAGTACCAAATCCCCAAACATTCATACCTACTCTATTTGCATGTGCAAATGTTTACTGTGCAAGCATTAGAAACAGATATTAAATTAATTGTTAACAATTTGGAAAAAGAAAACCCACCAGCTTCTCAAAGTAGCAAAAAGACTGCACACCAAAAGTGGCAAAGATACAGCTACTGGAACAGAGATGTAGACTGGATGTGGTCATTTGACTCAAACAACTCTTCAAAATCTGCCAAAAAGCAACTTTAAAGCAAACTTTTCTCAAGTGCAAAGAAAATTAAAGTGAGAACCTAATAAAATAACTACAAAGTTTTTAACTAAAATATGCTCAAACACAAACACCAGTGGAAAACCCTTCCACCATTTCTAGGGTGACTTTTCGCCAAGAGGAAAAAATCTCCACAAGGTTTTTTTCCCAAAATAGTTAATTAATTCATTAGACAAAGCACCATATGGAGGCAACGTAATACATCTGTGAGCTGAACATTAGCTTATCACTGACATGAGGAATATTAAGTGAATGATAAGTTAACGAGCAGCTTGCACTGATGAAGTCTGTAAATAGAGGAGCAAGTCACCTCCCTAATTAATGATAAATATTAAATCTAAGGCAGGATTTTATATCATGTACTTGTGAGGCAACAGTCTAACAAAAACTGAGCTTAATATAGACCAGCTTTAAAAAGTAGGAACCCCTGCAAGTTCCCCCTGGGACTGCCAAGGTTCAGTGCAGGGGCTGAGGCAAATCAGCCCCTATTCCCTGGCTCCAAAAGGGGCCAAGGTAGAAAATGAGAAAACAGTGATCCCTGCAAATCACACCTTTATAGCACACGTTCTATTATTACTACACACTAAGATTAAATTTGTGTGGTAGAATAAAACACTCTCGTTCACTGAGGATCCAAAACTGGGACAAGGGGCTGATGGACTGCACGGTTGTGCTGCCACAGAGACCTGAGCCCCTGGAAAGCTGGGCAGGCAGGAACCTTATGAAAGGGGACATCCTTCCCAGAAATTCCCCCAAGGATAATGACAGGCTAAAAAAAGCAGTTTGGGTTTTCAAGATCATTGTTATTTTGAAGCATTATCAGCTACAAGTTCTAACTAGAGCTCTACCAGATCAAAGAAACCACCTTGAACAATAATCAGATTCATAAAATGGCAGTAAGTGCATACCTTGAATTAAGAAACAATTTATTGTCAGTGTTGTGTGAACAAAGCTCTAATCTGACTTTGCATCTCATTCCTACACATCACATGGCAAAATTAACCCAAACAAAATTTTCAGGTACATGTTTCTAGAACACTTCAGAATAAAACAAGGAATGGATTCCATGATTCCTGGTAACCAAGAACTAAACCAAGTTTTTACAGGATTGATCCCAGCTACCTAGAAAGAGGAACAAAAGTCTGAGTATTTAATTACTAAGCTTAATAAAAAGGGCTACTTTTTAATTTATTTCACAGTACACATCAGTCAACTCATTAAGGAGTTCGAGTTGGCTGCTTGCAGGCTGAAGGAGATGATATATCCCTAATTAAACACAGTAATCTTTTCTTGATGCTTATTATTAAACAGAAGACATTGCCTAACAAAAAAAAAATTCTTTCAAATCCTCATATTATATCTGAACAGGTTTAGAGAAAAATAAATCAAATATATTTTAAGCTCTTAGCAGGGATAACAATTTTTAATTGGGGAACACAAATATATATTTCAAATACAATGAAGGTACAGAAATTTATCTACTTCCAAGATTGGAACATCAAAAGAAAAAACCAAAGGCTTTTTCAAAGTAAGAGTACAAGGGAAATAAAAACACTCAAATCAAAATAAAATTAACCAGCTGCCTCTACCTAAAAAGCAGTAGGGAACAAACTGGCTGTTACTGCTGTGCAATTCTTCCCTCTGTTGTCAAACTGTGCAACTACATCACTAACAGTGATGCACAGAAAATCCTGGAAATTGATTTAATATTGGCTTTCCAACGACATTTTCTAGGGCTAGGTTTGGGTTTCTTCCCTCATCTTTTAAAAAGTATTGTAGAAAAAAGTTCTAAGGAAAAACGTGCACACACAAATAAAATTTAATTGTGGATATAAATGAACGAGCAATGTTCAGTGTTAATTCCAAATGAACTTATCTACAGAAGATACTCCCTCAATTCCATAATGACATCAGCAGAACTTCACAGAAAGGATGGGAACCTTGCCTTGAAAAATGTACCTTGGAAAAGCAGGGAAAAATAGAAGGAGGCACAATTATTTTCCAAATGACGACACAGTTGGTTTACACCAATGAAGGGCACTGAGATGGCCACAAAAATTATTCCCTCTTCATTTGGATTTCCAAATGCAATTCCAAAGTCGGCTTTGATGTGATCCAGCTCGAATGAAATCTGTTCCTATCCTGAGCACAGAGGTAATTTGCTATTGCTGCAAATCACTTCTCAGAGATTAATACAACTTGTTTACAGGCCAATTACCCGGCCTGCCAGCTGGACACTACCAGAATGCCCAGTTTTTGTTTTGTTCTTTTAATGTTGTGCTGAGCACACAAGTGAGCATTCTTTCAAAACCAACTCATGAATTACAAGGGAGAAATTGATACTGGCATTTCAGATAGACTGGACTTGATAAAGAAATTACATATAAAGGTAGAACACATTTTTTGGGACGCTAAGTTCCAAAGTACACTTTGATAGTACATTGTTTGACATCTGTTATTTAATTTCCTACAAACAGTTACATTGAAACAATTTACATGCTTCAGAAAGCAATTTTAAGACATGCATTGGATGTTAACTGGCCCTTCTTTTTATTATGAATAAGCTGCTATGTACAATTGAAGTCAGAAAATGAAAAGAGTATCCTTAACAATATGGATGTATTAAGTGCTTTGACCTCTTGCAGTTACTGCAAAATATTAAATGGCCAGAAGATAGCTTTTTAAAATTCAATTTAAGGCTGATTAGCACTTGGGAAACCATCTCCCCATCCTTTTCCAACAGACACTAAAATTAACTACAAAGTCAGAGCAACCTCTGTGAAGCAAAAGCACAGTTAAGACAGCAACAATGACCAAGGAAGAGTAGGATCAGTGGAAAACCAACAAGGAAAGAAATGCCCCTCAGGCCAGCAGTATTTACCCAGCATTTATCCCAGCCCAGCTGGGTGAACATCCTTCCCCACAGCCTCAGAAGGGGCAGCTCAGTCCCACAGCTGCACTGCACCCACCCCCAGTGCTCCCTCTGCCTGAGCTCTTGCATGCTCACCTTCAAATCCTGCTGCTAAAATGGCTCCGTGGCACTGCAAGGTGACAAAGTCACATCTACAACGACAATGCCACAAATAAAACGGTGCTAACAGCTCATTTCAGGCGAGCCTCTGACTCAGAAGTCTGTGATTTTATGTGCAATTTATCAGATGTACTTGAAAATAACAAAATATACCACGTGTTACTGAAGAAATCATCGCTAAGTCCAGCCAGTGGGTGCAGCCCCAGAAGTGACCATGGTTCTGAGCATCTCTGGGGACATCAGTGACCACAACCTGCTGATGTCCCCCCCTCCTCAGCCTCTTGTGCTGACACATCTGCTGTTTGCAAGGCTGCCCCACACACAGGATAAAATGCTGCTGTATTCGCTGCTCTAATTGGAAAGAAAGTCATGAAAAGGGCCAGGAGACAACTGTGGTGGATCCATGCTTCTGAAGGTGATTAATATTTTTGTTTAGGAAAGCAAAAAAAGGTTCATATTTTTCCTTCTCTGACTGGGTCCTCTAAGCAATTTTCAATTCACACCCTTTCATGATGAGTAGTTGGCTCCTCTGGTTACAAAGACAGTGGTCACATGAACCCCAAAACCAAACCTGCATTGCATGGTTAATACTAAGTCCAAAGGCTTCTTTCGATGATTACATCATTTATTCTCTGAAAATAAAGATCACTTTCATTAAAAGATTTACTACAATGAAAAGTGAATTTAATGTTCTATTAGCATCATTTAGGAGCTGCATTAAAATGCTTGATCAAGCTCAATGAGTATTGAGCCAGTACTTATTTAAATCATTTAATTCTTTCATTTAGCTAACTTAGGACTGAAGTAGAGCAAAATGAAGTTCTGAACCTTTAAGCAATCTGTAGCATCTGCATCCACTTTCAGGCCACTGTTTTGTTCTTAAACAAACCTCTATGTCTCAGTACATCCATGAAGCAATACTTTCTATTACAAATAAAATCCTGATAACAGAAAGTCTCTTTTATACACCCTGGAATTACTGGAGAAAGCAACCAAAAAAGTGAGGAGCAACCTAATGAAGTTTGCTGCAGGAATTTGGCTCTGCTGTGTCTCATCAGCAGTCTGCATGATTTAAGACTTGCTGGGGATCTTACCCTAGACTGACAGCACATATTTTCTAGAAAATTTTCATCCTTTGAGGACATGTAATTCATATCTACGAGTAATTGCAAGAGGGGAGAAGTCCAGTTCTGCGACTGAGTGAAACAGCACTCAGAAAGAACTGAATCCAGATTGTTCAAGTGCCATCAGTTAAAACCTGGTCAGTTCTAGTTTCTAGCCCTGTTTTTTTACCTTAAAAAGCAAATTATGACATTTCTATTGAAACGGTCAAAGGAAAAACAAAAAGCTAACTACTGACAAATCCCTGAGAAAAAAATTTAGAAGATTTTGTTCTGAGAGTCCCATTTCCCCAGCTTCTTGTCCTTTAGAACATGATTAACTAATTTATCTTATCCTATGCCAAACATGATTTTTAAATTAATTTTAGCATATTTCATCAATTCTCTTTTTTCTAAGTTGAAGTCCTAGTCTGGTCTCCTTGCACTGAAACATTCCACTGGCTGTGGCGTGTCCTGAACACCCAATTTCCCCCTCATTCCACAGTTACCTGGACAATTCTGTCTGTACTGCAAAGTGCTACTGCACACAAAGCTGATCATCATAGAACTGCCAAAAGCTTCCAGAACATGTGCTTGGAACAAAATTGAAATTAAAGTTAGGTAACTTTTTATCAGAGATGACAAAACAGGGAGTCTTGTGCCAATCACAGGGCACCTCTACTGCTTTACTGAACAGCACTAGATGAGAACCTAAATTATTGGAAGAAGCATAGAATAGCATTATTATTATTATTAATTTATTGTAAAAATAAAGAGCATTCTAAAATCCTGGAGTATTGCCTTCAAATAGTTTCTGGTTTCCTTTTAAACATGTCCCCAGCTAATTCAAGGACAAGTCCTAACAGATGCAGAAGAAATAGCAATGGAAGTCGAGATACAAATGAGGCCTTTTCTGGTCAACATTGGGAAGATGAGTTTTTCCTTTCTCCACTCCCCAAGGCAGCACCTTCCCCGTGTGGTTTGAGGATGAACTGCACAGTCTGCTGACCCTTCTCTCCCTGACACTGATCAGGGCTCTCCTGTGCCTCTCCTGGGAGCCAACCTGTCAGCAAGCCTCAAGTTTGCTGCTTTTGGCTTTATTTACCACCCAGACCTGTACTACTGCAAGGCCTCAGTGGCTACAGCTGCTCTCACAGCCTCCCAAGGTTTGCTCCTGGTGCTCTCCATTCCAAATGAGCAGCACCTGGTACCTCACACACAATCTGCTTTCTCACAGCAACTCCAAAATCCAGGAGATCAATGCTGAAGAGCCCATTTACCTGCCCTGCAGGCCTCTGCTGTTAATTCCATGGCTCAGTTCAACATAACAAAACTTAACTTGCAGAGAGCAAACTAATTGCCAAAGTATTACAGAGAACCCAAGTATAATAACATATAATTAACCATGGGTGTATAAATGAGGAAGTTACATGTTAAACAGCTCTTCCATAATACTGAAACACACAGGCCTAACTGAGGTTTAACAGGCCCACAGATGTTCACCAATTCCAGGAAAACCAAAAAGCTTCATCACCTCCTTGCCCATTTAGTTATCCAAGTGCCTGAATACCAAGAGTGGATTTACCAACTCCTCATAAGACACGAGACAAAACACAGGGAGAGAAACTAGACATTACATCAAAGAGAAGCTTTCTGAAACCAGGTGACATCCCTTCTGCATTTAATATACTACATTCTGAGTAACAGCTAGGAGAGGGGGAAGGGGAATAAATAAAAAAGAACACAGATTATTTGCTATGACAANAGAGAAGCTTTCTGAAACCAGGTGACATCCCTTCTGCATTTAATATACTACATTCTGAGTAACAGCTAGGAGAGGGGGAAGGGGAATAAATAAAAAAGAACACAGATTATTTGCTATGACAAAAAAACCCCAAAACAGTCCAAGCATTCCTTAGTCCACTGTAGTTTTAGTTTATAGTTTACAAATTTGAATACAATCATCTGCTAAGACACCCAGTACCTTTAATTAAGGGCAGATCTCAAATCCCATGATCAGACTTTTGCTTTATAATTTTATGCCTGAATTATAAAAAGGGAGGTCCAGCCCTTTATTCTTCATTGGATGTTTCATAGCTAAGAAAAGTGTTGAGATTATTTTAGAATTAAAAATCATAAAATGATTATAAGCAAACCAGACCTTTAAGTACAATTCTGTTCTCAGTAACTTATGCTGCCTCACAATCTGTCTCTTTTTCAAATATGTCACGTATGACACAAATGTGGTGCAGTTAAGACAGAAGAGGAGATTTCAGGTATTCTTGAGAAACTATGACACAGCTATTTTCAAATCCTAAGCAAGAATATCCTACATTAAAAAAGTACAATCCTCCCCTTCCCCCCCTCCCAGTTCAATTACTAAAAACCAGGAGAGGGTTACTAGCAGTTTCAAAATTGCCTAATTATCCAGTGCAATCCAATCTACGTCTTCAGAACAGTCTCTATGGTGGCAATAGTTCCTTTCTTCATTGGGGGATTAAATTGGTTCACGTGCTCTGAATAACCTAATCACTGCTGCCAATACAGTAACAAATGAAGGGAAAAACCTGCCTTATGAGCTAGAAAAATATTTACAGGCCACACTACTCCAGCAAGAAGCCTTTTAAAGCTATTTCACAGTATCAGGCAGGACATAAAGCAAAATTAAATATCCATACCTAAAATAAAAAGCCCACAACAACAATTAGGTTACTAAGATACCTTTACTCGAGTCTACGATGAAATTTTCAAGAAAGATGGCTTGGGGGGAAAATGAAGTCCAAACACTTAATGCTAAAATACTCAGCAGATAAACAAAGAGCACAGGAGACATGCACAACACAGTGTAATCATTACTAAGAAAAATAAGGCAGCAAAATCAGCCAAAATATTAGATAATAAAAACTATCACACTAATGTCGTAAGTACTAAAACATTAAAAACATATTCATTCTCTTTTGTCAATTAATTTAACGGTTTCCTAGTCTGCATTCTTCCATTTAATGAAGCCAACAGCAAAACAACCCTAAAATTAGCTGGCACTAGCTACCCAAACCCAAGATGAATTTTAATATTAAATACACACACCTATTTGTTAAGCAGAAGTGAACTAGCTCAGTCTGTTCTGACAATATCAGAAACTAAGTAACCCTTAATGCAAAACAAGTATTTCACAATTAAAAAAACAGCCATCTATGACAATCCACTAAGCAGAATTCAACAAAAAGGCCTCAGAAAATGATGCTTCTAAATGGTTAGCCTTTACATCAGCAATCCTACAATAAACAGGCCCTGAGCACATACCGTCAGGGTTTTTGGGATACATTTCTTTCATCAATCTCCGATATTAGCAGCAGCAGCATCACTCACTCTTCCGTTCCTTTCCTTCTAAAATACATTCCCCAGGAGTCCTTTCAATGCAATTTTATCAGCATTTCCAGGAGGTCTCTCAGCCACATCCCTACGCACAGAGGCAGCAGGAATCTCTGCATTTGTAACAATCCATGGCTGCAAAGGAGGGTGGCAGGCACAGCGACTGTACCATAACCAAAATGCTGAGTTCTCTTCTCTCCTGCAGCACACGTACACACAGCCCGCGTCAGTGCCCGCCGCTCACAACAGCAACCACAATGATGACACAAAATCTACAGAAAAAGCATGCATTACTCACTGGGTTTTATTCTTTAGCCTCTTCAGCATGTAATTCTTTACAATGTAGTAGGTATGAAATGAAACATTTTCCCTTTATCCCACGGATGCCGCTGTGTGAATACCATTAGACACCAAGGACAATAGGCAGGATCAGCTCGAACATTAAGAGCAAATATTTAATGGAAGACTGGTTACCCCCGTCTCTCCCTTTCACATCTCTGCCTCATGTATCCAGGCACGGGTGGTACTGGCTCCCTTGAGAGGCTGTAGCTAGCAGCTGAGGCACAACTAAAACATGGCATGGATGTCAAGGAGCTGATGTCACCAAAACAAGTATTTCTCTGATAAAGCCGGCAATTCCGTTAGGGAAGTCCTACAAATCGATGGAAATTGTTCAGCTGGACGTGCTGTGTTACACAATGCACTGCAGCACCAAGAGTGATAAATCAGATCAAGATCTGTCAGTGTAAATAAGCTGAGACTCCAATAACTAAGTTATAAACCTGCCAATCAGCTGCTGGGATCCACACACGCTATCAGGAGCGCTGGCACCTCGGGGCACAGGAGAGAACACACCAAACGCCTCTGAAACAACCTTGCTTTATTCCATTCTGAGAGAACAGCTCATCTACTGAAAAAGTAAAAGTGAAATGCAAGATTGGTCTAAAAGTCTGCCATCTTTATCACGAAACACTGATCAAGTACCCAAGGCTCCAGTCCAGCAGATGCTGGGAACACCTCGAGAGGTCACATTCAGTGTCTGGGAAGGGATGGGAGACGTTTCAGCCACGCTGTCACCTCACAGCAGCACTGCCAGCACAGGCTGGCTCAGGGAAAGGGGCTGTTTGTACACCACAGCTGTGCACTTACACTGGGAGCTGGGGCTGGCTCCAACAGAAAGTGCACAAATTCAGGAGCAAAGGAATACAGAGACAATACAAGTGCAGATGCTGGAGACTCTGCAAGTTCCGTCTCACAGACAGCACCGCATCAATAAAGAGCAAAGGTTCTTCAAGCACAGAAATAACTTTCCTTAAGTCATGCAAATGGAATTGAAATATTAGTCATTTGCTTTATTTTATTAATGGATTACAGGCTTTTATTTCAAGCTTTGCTGGCTGGTACAATCTCAACACCGTATCAATTTTACAAAGGGGAGGATAGGTAGCAACTCTGTCATTAAATTTCAACATAAATGCAAACCCTTCAGTCTGTATTCCTGCACTCTTCTTTCAAAGCACTATTGTTCTGAAGGAGCTGGAAAGAAAACCCCTACAATCCTAGAGAAATACAGATTTGCACTTCAGAAGATCACAAACTATTGGAAAGAGCCACTCCATGACCTAACATGGACACATCTGAGCAACAGATTGGAAATGCAATTATTTCACAATTGAATAGTTTTATTTAAAAACTCCATTTCAAACTGTCTGTAGTTCTGTAACAAACCAGCAAGCCACACTTAGAACTGCTAATTTAAGTAGAAGCTCATTTTGGATAGACCAACTACTTCACTGTTTATTTGTCTCTGGAAAAAACCTGAGGCAGACTCATAAGCTCCTTTATAGTGCAAACATGATGCTCCAGAAAACATATAAATATATTACGTAATATTCTCACTTTTAAAAGGATTTCCTATGGACATAACTACAGTGATAAAGACACAAAATAAGAATTTGAAACATGATGGATATTTCCTGAAGCAAGGACAATATTTCAGTCCTGACAAAATAAATAGTCCCTTAAATAAACTGTATCACCAATATCAGTAACATTTCCATACAGCCCAAGTGCAATGCAGATGTTTCTTGTGGGCCTTTGGCTGACAAGCAACAATCCTGAATGCATTAGTCTATGCTAAGTTACAATTTAAATACAATTTATTAGCTCTGTTGCAAAAAATAGGCCACAAGGTCCAATTTCCATGCAGATCCCACAACTGCAAAGAGGTAATGTGCATCAAATTAATTCAGGAAACCATGAGAAACCTGACCAGAGATCCCTTATGAAGCACATCCAACTAAACAGGCTTTTTAAACAATCCCAGTGTGATTCAACGTGACCTGTAAAACCATACAGGGAGAAATACCCTACAGACACAATAACCAGGTCATCTGAGCCACACTCAGCTGTGCTTTCTGCACTTCATCTCGTGGCTTGAGAGAACTAAAACTTCTAACAAATTAACACCAAAAACACCCCTTCCTACTAGAATATCTACACCTTTAATGAGTTCATTAAATTAAGTGTCTCAGGGATAATTTCTTTAACTCTTCTAATCAGAGTAGAAGATTCTTTATCTGTTGTCCATGTTCAGTAAATTAGAGAAAAGAATGTTGTACATTTACTTTTTTTTTTTTCCTTTCTAAAAGACAATTTTAATAACCTAGTCAACATGAAAACTTACCTGGTTTTTACATTTAACCTTTCATCTACTGTAGTTAAATGCAGAAAATAAATACCAAAAAGCTAGAGTTCAGGTATTATTTTCTACATCTATCTTCATAGAAGTTCTCAACAGAGCAATTATTAGCGTATTAGTATTATTTCTCTGATTAAAAACATGATTCACAACTATTACCACTGCAGTACTCATCCTTAGCCAGTCTGCCAGTGTAAATCCTGATCAACTTTTCTCCTAGTATGCATTACTTGCTTTTATCAGCAATTAATTTTATCTCCTCTTATATTTCTCAAAGAGAAGAGCAAGAGTCCTCCAAATTCTTCAGTCAGCTCTTCTTTATACTCCTGTGAGCAGCCAAGCATCATCTGGTACCTGTGGCACCCAATTATTCCCATTCGTTTCCTTCACATTTACCAAGATATGAACTAATGTCCTGATGCCATCCCTCTGTAATGAGAACTGACTATACAGCTATTTAATCCTTTTATCCCTCTGCAGTTCAGGCTATTGAAATACAGGTAAACCATATCAATTATGTGTCCTTCCTCTGGAGGTTTATCTACCTCTCACAGGATTATTTTTATAGAGATTAATAACCTTTTTATTAAAATGGCTGTATCTCCCTCTTCAGTACATCATTTCTTTTCCCTAAAAGTTAAAAAACCAAAAGAACCACAAAAAACCCCAAAGGCCTACATTCAAATATGCATCTAAAATCCTGTTGCCTCTTCCTCCCAATATATCAACTACAAAAACCAGCATTAATCCTCAGAAACACTGAAACACTGCTACGACATTGATTTAGGCAATTTCTCTGTTGACAAAATGTACAACATTTTACATTCTTTTAAGAAAACAAAACAGAAATATATGTATGTAGCACTAGATTATCAAAATCTTTCCATTCCACGTGACCAAAAAAAAAAATTTAGCTAGAATTGGATAACATTTTAGTACTCACGATCTTCTCCTGGACAAGGCATGCCGGGTTGCTCTGGAGTGCTTGGGAAAACTAAAACAGAAACATTAGATTTTTCATATAAAAGATTCTCAGCAGCACTTTTTCCTTGATTCTTGAATATATTTACACACAGGCAGTTTTTGAAGCTTTTAAATAATTCTACATGAGAAATGATGCAATCAAAATTTGGTTCCAGACTGGCAGGAGCTTATACTGGAGAAAAGCATTAACAAATCTGTGCAGTGCAAACTCAGAGCCTCCTGCACAGTTTCAGCTCTGGGCCCCAGTTCCTTCTCCAGCATCGAACTACAGGGCAGCAGCTACACAAAGAAGGATACTTGACAGGCAAGGGAGTCACTCCAACCTCACACTTAAGCAGCTGTTGGGATTATCAGACACCCAGGGGTTCCTGAACTGTGCAATACTTGCCATGAATAATCAGCCCTTCGTCTCTGTTCTGACAATACAAACGGAAGGCTTCCTCCAGCTCCATCTGAGATGAGATGGTACAGGGGTCACCTAACAAAAAAAGCAACACACAGGCAAATTTACCACTGAAGAATTCAGAGGAGAATTTCAATTAGTAAAAAATGTACCAGCTTCAAGCGTTGCCTTTCTTTCAGTCGCTTGGTATTATGCTGGCATTTTGATCAAAGCCAAAATGGAGCAACACAATTATTTCTTCCAATTTTATCAAAATTGAGTAGACAGAGCTATCCTAGAGGGTAACAAAAAAATAAAATTAACAGATATGCCTAAAGATCCCTCCCATTTTCTTGTTGTCTGCTTGCAGTCACATTATCAGCATTACCTTGGGAGGGTTATTTTTGTTAAAACTGGATAATTAATCCATAAATCCACTTAACCACACACACGTAAAGTACAGTACGTCACAATGCACTGAGAGCAAGCAAAGAAGCAAGGGTGTCACTGTGAACCCCTGTCCCTTTGTGGAACAGCCACTTCCTGCAGCACACCTTGGGTGACACGTAACCTTATGATATCCAGGCCAAGTAATGACACTGGTGTTGAACCACATATTAAACTTCAATTTCTTATTTTTAAAAAGCCTTCTTATTTTGTAAAATTATTAATCCAGGGCCCAGCCACCCCTCTTTGAAGGCCACTGCTGTCGATGATCTATAAATGCAGCAATAATGCAACATGAAAGACAAAAGAATTATTTGTACTGCAAATCAGCAATCCATATGGCTTATATATTTATGGTATTTTAGCAGGAGTGAGCTATTCATAGTTCAAACCTTTTGGATCTTGTCAAAAACAAAGAAACACTATAAAAGCCCAACAGAAAATCTATTTTCTTCATCTATTGGTAGGTTTTGTTTATTCATTAAGCCATCGGCAATTGTTTGCTTTTAGTTAGTTCAAAGAGAACATCTGTTTGTGCAGTCAGTCAGATGAACTTAAATTCCATGTGGCAATAAGTGGAAACACTCACATGCAGAAATAGGAGAACTCACAAAACCCAGGAGGATCGAGGACAGCCAACACAGCAGATTGGCTGAAACTCAACAGCTCAGACCCAGGAACCAGAAAGAGGTTGCACAGGTATGTATTTAACCAAGACTAGAGGAAAATACTTACTAGAACAGAGACTAAATAAATGTCTTGGTTTAAGTAAGCTTCAAAAAGCCAGTGCAACAGAGAGTCCAACCAAGAAACACTTAACAGGACTCATGTCTTAGAATCCTCCAAATCAAAACTCATGGGGTTTTCTTCTTCCCTGCAATAATCTTCCTTTATTAGCAAGCATGCAGTTCAACCAGCTAAGTACAGGCAATGTAATTATCTTCCATGTCCTTCTGATCAGGTTACTTTTTATTACACCACCATTAAACTGAGGTTGGTAGAGTTGCCTCTGTCCTTCCTGGTATTCCAAAGGTAGAGCAAAATTTAGAAGTATTAATGCTACTCCTTGGTGTCTTAAAAAGGGTCGAGTTGTCTCTGACTATCAGCTGCCTCCTTCCAAGGTCATTACTCTGAAATTCCATTCACTCAAACAACACTATCAGCTAAGAGAGCTATTAAAAAAACCAAAACACACCATTACAAATATTGGCCAAACCAGTCTGGTATTTTTCCACCTTTCTGTATTCAGTTCTAGTTCTGCAGGCCATGGCTTTGACAAGCTGCAGAGGGGTTGTACAAAGCCTTCACTTCTACACAATGAATTCAAGTGCTACTGCAATCAACCCTGATGTCTTGAGTCTCATTTCTCCAAGCTCCCTGCTCTATGACAGGGTTCTGTAGCCAGGTATTTAGAAACAAAAAGAAACTCCACAGTATGACATTTGTTTATTTAGGTCCTCGATGCTCCTTCTCTGTACCACAGTGAACAACAAACCCTGAGAAGTACTTCAGTCCAATACCTTCATCATCAATCCACTTGAGGGTGATTGGCTGTTCCTGCTGCAAGTTACACATCTCGTGCACTTCATCACAGAGCTCAGCGTAGCTCATTGATGCATCCAAGTTTGTTATCAGCATGTCCCTGCAGAAGATGGAAACATCAGGTTTTATCAGAAAAATCCTGCATATTCCAACAGTTCCATCTATGGGCACCAAGCTGCAGAATCATACAGAATAAGCATTCCTCATATAAAATGCTCCCACTATGCCAACAGGATTATACCTCACAGTGCTTAACTTAAAAATACTTCAGCATGGAGGAAATACATGTGTTAATTACCCATCTTTAATGCATGTTTACTTGGGTGAGCCAAGCTCCCTTATTATAATTTTCAGCGTTTGAAGCGCTGTTAAAAAACAAACCAGAAGCTTTCATAATAATGAATTTTTTTTTTATCCAGGTACTTCTTCCATCAGGAGATAAACAAAATCTCAATTATTGTAAAATCCTTTTAAACTGTAGGCTTTTCCTCACATCCACTATATTGCTAGAGATGAAGCTTTGATTAGGTGCATTCTCAAAAGATGTAATTACAGGAAAATTCAGATAAAATCTTACTCAAATTCTGCATCTTGCACTCTACCTTTGTAGTGTTTAGAGAACATGAACCGAATACTGAACTCCCTATGTAAACTATACATTATCTCAGGAATTTGAGACAGTAACTTTTGATATAATGGAAATCCACAAGTCCCATTGAAGCAGGTCATATACTGAAGAAAGGAAAAAAGATTATGCAAAACAAAATCTGATTATATAAACAAGACTTTCTACTATTTAAAAAATATTTTTCAAATAACTGAGTCTTGGAAATCAATTAATAAACAAGTGTAAAAAAAAAAAAAAACCAGGAAATGAACTTAAGTCATTTCACTGCCTTCAAAACTTTCCAGAGTACAATTAGGAAACTGTTTTGCAGTTAATGGTTACTGGCATGTGTAATTCTTTCCCCTCTCAGTTTAATACAGCAAACATATCAGAAGTTATCCAACATGACTGAGATAATTTTCCTATTTCCATACTGTGTGACAAGTCATTTTAGAAAAAATGTTATACAACATATTCTGCCTACTTATGTCTTGCAACCAGCAGTTGAATAGTACTACACTGAAATAAGAAACTTAAATTCTACAACTTACATTTTAAATGACATGCATTAATAACTTGCCATTTTACCTTTGCTGAGAAAAATTACTATAAGCAAAGCTCTCAAACAATCATCTTAAAGAACTCTTTCAAATTCAGAATAAAAGCACTGCTACCTTTTCAAGTGTATCTTTAATCTATACTTTGTAGAGCTCTCAAAGAACAGCAACTTAATAATTCTTCCTAACAGCAACAGCAAAAGAAATACATATGCTACCTGCCAACCTGTACATCCATATCATCCACAACACTGCGAGCTGTCAGGTGAGGCTGAGTTGAAGAACACTTCCCTGTCAAAGAAGTCATGTTTTATGCATTTCAAGCAAGAGCCCAAACTGGTTCTCAGGGCAGTGTTTGAGGGCTGGTGCAATGCCCTGCCCCAAGACAAGGTCACTCGTTATTTAATGCACTGCCACCAGAGCCACTCAGGAAATCAGGCAGCTGTAGATCTCTGGTAACTGTGGACAATCTCACTTTCACAAGTACCTACATAATGTCCAAAAACTGAAAATACACTGTAAAACAACTCTCTACTATGCACATTACAAACTTCAAATAAAGCTGGCAGCTACTAATCAACCTTGAATTATTATTATAACAGATGCCATTCTACAGGTAAATTAATGAGCTGCATATCCATGATGTCCATGTTCCTTTGAGATAGCCTGTATTTAATCTTAACATCTTTATAGCCACATCAGGCAATCAGGGCACAGGGAAGTGAAAAGCATTCCTGGTTTAACAGTAAATAATCCCATGGGACACTCTTTAAAAAAAAGTATTTAAAACTGGACACTACACAATAATATAAAGAGCTAATGACCAGTAGGTTCTGTATGAGCAGCTACAGCAAGAGAAATAACTCCACTGACAGATCAAACATGTCACCACTTAGAACCAAGATCACACTCAGCAAACCACACTGCACCACTGCTCTGTTGCAGTGATTTCAAGTAAGCAGGTATAAACTAGAGAGGCAGCTTGTGTAGTTCTTGGTTCATTATTGCAGTTACTTAGTTTTTCTTTTGTAATCTGCTCTGGCAGTGATTTCTACTGTGCTATGTTAGGAACTCTGGCACACCCAGAAACAGGAATACCTGAGATACTCAGCCTCCAGAGATACACTCAACACTCACATGTTTTAAACTTCCTCATGCTCAGATTTCTAACAGGGATTTCAGTATGGCACCTGTACTATTATTTTAATTTTAGCAGCTACTTGAACAAGTTAGTCCCTAATTCTGAAGCTGCCCAGCATCAATGATTTTCTGCAGTCTGTCAAACTTGTTCAAAAGCTGAGTGCAGTATTGCAACAGAGATACTGAGATGATCAGTATAGAGACCATAATGCCAAAAAGAGTCAGTTTTATCTCACACAATTTGATCAACAGAACAAAACCAAAATTCATAGAGCTTGGAACTCTTGTTTGTAAACTGACTTCTAAAGACTACACAGCTAATGCAAAAGACTGCATGTAGTGTTGCAGGAAAAACTACAGTGGTTTATTGTAAAACATGGTAATAATAATTACTCGACTTCTAACATTGACACAATTATTATCACCTCCCCCAGTTCTGCACAGACAAGTTCCACAAACACACTCCTTTCACTTTATATCAACACTACCTGCCAGCGAGCCACCCCAAATTATTTACACCCAGTTCTACTGGTGCTTGTAGTGCCTTCCCTTCCAGAGCTGAGGCAGCTCTCCTATTGCATTACCACATTAATTCAATTGCTCTAAGATGCTAAACTCAGGACCTCAAACTACGTGGCACTGATAAGTAGGTAAGTTTAAAAGGAAAGCACTCTGTTTTCAATAAAATTTGTGAAGTGACTTTGATACTACACTGCATTTAATCCAAAACAGCATTTTTCTACACCACAAGAACAAGCACAGCAGTAGCTACATTTACTTATTTAGCAGTAAAACATCAGAAAAGATCACTCAAGTCACTTATTAAATGCCAACAAGTTCAGTCTAAATACTTCTAATCAAGTTTAAGGATCTACTTCAGCCAAATATTTAACTCCTCAAATTCCTTAAACTCAGCAGAGACCAAAGCAATATTATTTCACAAGGTCCTCAGAGTGGCAGCAAACATTAAACATACCTGAAAATTCAAATTCCATGTTGCTGCAATAAAACTTTCCTGTTTCTACTGACAACTAAGTGAAGTCATAAAAGACCATGACATTCTGATTACAGACTGGATAAAATGTAATAACTGCATCTGGATGCAGGAGATGGATCTAGACCTGGCTGTGGAATCAATAATCCATCAACCCACAATAACTGTGGGCTGTCAGTAATGCACATTTTCTCCTCTTTTGAGAGAAGCTTAAATTAACTCTTCTTCTTGACCAGCATGCTACAGGAGTCTGGCTGGTACTTTAATAGCTCAGAAGTTTACCTGCCTGATCTGACATTAATTACAAATCCACCAAAGCCCTGGTTACTCTATCACTAGGTCAGACCACAGACTCCTGCTCAATATGCTTCAAAAATAGACAGGTCACAGCACAGAGGAAAGGACACACCGACTTACCCACTGTAGTGTGTTTTTACTCTGATGAAGTCTTTGTTCAGATCAATTTTTGAGCCCATTTTGCTAGGCATGGTCTGTATTTAGCAGCTATATAAAACTATAAGTATGCAGAAATAAGTTGATTCAAGACAGATAACAGATTCTGAAGAGCTTCACATGTGAAATGTGGTTTTGCTCCAGATGATTCTCAATCCAGCTGCATAGATAAAAAAAAAGAATATTGATGAATATACACACACTGCTAAACAAATGAGTTGTGTCAAATTTTAGAAACACGAATAGCTTTACATGGAACAGTAAAAAAATCAAAAGGAAAATGTGTAAGACCATTGACCTGCGCAGAAATTAAATAAGATTGGTTAAAAATACCCTGTACAATTTAGCTTTACAGAAATATCCCAAGCATTGGAGGATGTTTTCTTAAAAAATCATCCAACAGCTCCCTCTTGGCTGAAAATACTCCACAGAAGTTTTTACTTATTCATCAACACAGCATTTTACTCTTTTCTCCCAAAGAACCAAGTAACTAAAAATAGTTTTGATGTATATAAAACACTGTAGTCAATTACTACCAGTTACGAATTCACCCAAGAGAAGCAGAAGAGGCACTCCGAGGAGCAATTTAGCATACCTTTCTGATTGGAGGCTAACAAACATCCTGTTTATTCCAAATTACCACCTCACATGAATGTGTGTATGCAGACACCTCCCTAACCCCGCTGTCCAGGCAAGCCGGGCCACAGGTACCGGGGGAGCGGAGCCCCCAGAATCTCGACCCGACCCTCCCGGGGGCCTCAGGGGAACACGCGGCCCCTCCCGGGTGTCCCCTCAGTCCCGGCCTGCGGGGAGCGACCGGGACGCGTAGCCCGGGACGAGGCGGCGCCGGCACTTCCCCAGACGGAGCAGACTCTGCCCGGCCTCCCCCCAGGACAGTCCGGGCTCCTACCTGCTCCGACCACGGCGGTCCCACCCCACACAGCGGGGCCCCGCGCCGAGCAGGGGCCGCTCCCTGAGCCGCGCTAGGCTACACCTCCGCGGCCTCAAGTTGTTCAAAGTCCCGCAAGGAAGTTTCGCAGCGGACTTTGCCTCGCTGCCGGCGGTGCCCCGGCGGGGAGCAGCGGCGGCGGCGGCCGGCGGAGGAGCCGCGCTGTCCCTCAGGTGCCCCCTCCAGACCCGCCTCAGGTGCCCCCGGCGCCCCTCAGCCGCCGTCCCGGCTCAGCGCCCCGCCCCCGCGGCAACATGGCGGTCTGAGGGCGGCAGCCGCAGCCAATGGGGAGCCAATCCCCGCGCGGGTCCCACCCACCCAGCGCCAATCGCAACGCGGGAACCGTTACCTGGGCAGCCGGAGCGTCCCGGCCAACCACAGCGAGCGGGGGGGCGGCGGGGAACACCTGCAGCCAATGGGAGCGCGGCGCTGCAGGGAGGGGCGGCTGAGGGAGCGGGGAGGGACAGGTGTGAGGGGACAGTGCTGAGG
>VZRX01004379.1:0-16176 GCA_013398075.1 Notiomystis cincta | reverse complement strand
TATTTTATTTTATTTTATGTTTCAATCCACTCTTTTCCTGGCTCATTCTCTCAGGACTGTGCTTGCATTCAGGCTGACTGTGGCTAAATCCTTCTTCTCTGAGAGGCCCCTGCAGTAACAGCAGGAGGAAGAGGAGCAGAGCTGTGTTCTCAAGGGAATATGGAGGGGAGTGGGGGAAACAAATCTCACTGAAGAGTTTCACAAGATGCTCTGGCTGATGAATCCACTAATGTAGCTCAGAATAAAAGTTGATTTGGAGTCTGAGGTGGTGATGGTGGTGTGGGTTTTTTTTACCAAATTTGTTTCTTTTTGATTTTAGTTCATACCAAATGCAGGTGAGATTCCTGTCACCTAACTCTAGTTATTTAAAGTTAAGTGCTCATTCTCAGCTAATTGTCTAGACACTCCCTATCACCAAGGAAGAAACAGAGGCACTTCAGGAGTGATTAATCCCATCCTAAAATAGATGTCTAAGCTGGGATGAATTGGAAGTAGCTGTTTTCCTCCACCAAACAGCAGGAGAGCACTGACAGCTGGGTAGACAAAGGGGAGCTGGAGACAGGTGAGATGATCCCCTCTTCTCTCTCTCCATGATCTCACTGATTTAGGATATGAATTACATTTTTGCTGTTCGTGCCAAGAAGTTTGGCCATGTTAAATAGATACTAGAGTCAAATCCACCAGATTGGAGAGTGCCTAAGGCAGAAATTGATGCACCCAAAGGCCCTGTGCTTTGTTGGGGTTTGTCCAGTGGTAGCTGCAAAAACAAAAGCTGGTGCACAAAGAATTGCTCCTGTTCCACATTGGGACCAGCCAAAAATCAGCATCCACCCACAGGGAAGACTTCACTTGGTTACTCCTCTGTACAAACAATGTCATGGTGGCACTTCAAAGCTGCCCTCTCACTTTCTCATTTATTTTCTGAAATATAAATATTCCAACTGGAAAGCAAATTCAGCACACAATGTGTGTGCAACATAACTCAAAAGTAGCTGGGATGGAAAGCATTTCAAGCTGGCAGAAATATTAGACAACTTTAATGCCATATAAATGGTTTTCTCAAAAAAATCCAGAATTAAGATCCATTAGAACATTAATGAAGGTTTAAACTTTCCTTCCTCAATAAAGAGATTAATTAGTAATACTTTTACAATAAGAGTTATGTGCAGTAATTTTTATTCCCATGTATTTTTGTGAAAAGAAGTGAATATGACATTTAACATTAAATTTAGCACAAATGTTCCTATTTCGAGGTATACTTTACAACAGAAACAAACCAGCTGAAGGCAGTTAATCAAACTTTCATTTGCTTCTCCAGAACAAATCCTGCTGGATGTCTTTCATAATTGGACAATAATGTTTTTCAGACAATAGTGAACCCTTCACTGAGAGTGTGATACAGGATGTCACCTCTATGAAAATTTGCTTAACAATTTAAAGGAATGAACATGGTTTTTAAGCCTGCACTGATTCTGGGCTGAGCTATGAGAAAATAACACTGTCAGATTCTCACTGAGGTCTGCCCATCTGTAAAATAGTTTCCCTGGATTTTGGTAGCAATGTAAGTATGCCAGTGGAAGAAATTACCCAGTTTCCATGATGCATTTTGGTTCTTGAACTACTCATTGATTTTTCTCTTCCCTTTGCTACTCTAGTTCAAAGAAAGGAATACCCAAGGACTGGAGTTTCTGCTTATCAGAGCTTTATCTTATTCATATTTAAAAACACTTATGCTTCTCATTATGCTTACATTTTACTGATACCATCTTAAATAAGAACTGCAAATCCTTAAAATCCCCTGCTCAGTTTTCACAGAAGTCTGTGCTGCAAGACCAGAGTTTTTTTTCCTTGCTTGATGTATGTTACAGTCAGTTAACTTATTAATTGTATAATTATGGTGCACAAGGCAGCACCTTTTCTTGTCTAATTCTTCCTTCAGCTGTACAAAACAAGGTGCTGTAGATGGTTCAAAATCAGAAGATTCTTCTGCTTTACTCTCATTTAGGACATAACTTTTGCTAGCATTCTGTTATTTGTTGTCCATTAATTGAGATGATTTCTCTCTCTTACCAAACTGTGACTATAAAGACATACACACCATGGCTTATCTTTTCCATCCTTTTAATAATAGCAATAATTAATAATGATTAAAAAACCTTGTTGCAATTACTTTTCCATTTATTGTCACGACGGATTTTTTA
The DNA here is from genome assembly GCA_013398075.1 of Notiomystis cincta. Taxonomy (NCBI): domain Eukaryota; kingdom Metazoa; phylum Chordata; class Aves; order Passeriformes; family Notiomystidae; genus Notiomystis; species Notiomystis cincta. Next base: position 13,975 of record VZRX01004379.1, on the reverse strand, counting down.
CAAAGGGATTTAACAAGCAGATTTCTGGAGCTCCTAATGGCACTGAAAGAACAGCCTAGAGGAGTGATGAACACAGACCACATACCCCCACACACACAGAAAACAAGGCACTGGTAAGACTGTACAAGTCATAAACGACCGAGACGTTGCTGACACATTAAAAACTGAGCCTCTAATGATCACTGGCAGCAGCCAGCTGGACACCCTAAAGCTGTGCATGGTTTTGGGGCTCTCTGCTCAACAGGCCTGCTGTGTCCCTCTTCCCATAAGTGTTGGAGCCCACGTTTGTGGGGGAATAAACGGCGCCCACGCTGCCGCTGGAGCGCACCAGGAAGTCGGCCAAGCGCTGTGTCACGCACGTGGCCGTGTTGCATTTCCTCTTCTCCAGCTGGTGGCTGCCAAGGGGAACCAAAGAAGGGCACAGGTGAAGTCAAACCATGAGCAATCGAGCGTGCCACTTCTCGGAGTCGTTTGAGCTGTGCTGAGGTGGGAGTTCTTTTAATAAGTGCACAAATACAGGAACATTACAGTCTTCCCACCACCTACTCTGTGCCTGGAAAAAATCCTTGTGCTGGGTGCTATTATCAGTTTTAATGATGGGGCTTATTCAAATGCAGAGACCTGAACAGTCATATGTGGTTTTTATTGATACCCTGCACAGCAGTTTATGACACCTAGAAAACCTGTAATGATAGTATAGGTGAGGCACTAAGTGAAAGCAATGACTAAATGTTTAATTTTCAGCTGAACTTCTAAATCTATTTAGAGCTCTGGCTGATATCATGAGGATTACTAACATCATGATAATCACTAACATTTATTTAGTTCCCACAGAATCATATCCTGCTCTCACTGAAGTCAGGTTCCAGTCCACACCAAGTGGATTAAACCCAGAATTTTCTCCCAGTTGCACCATGTCTCATGAGAGGTAGCAGGCACTGCCAGCTTCTGCCAACTTCAGAACCACTTGGGATGGTCTCAGCTCTGGTTCTCTACCACTCAGCTCTGACTAAACAGTGGTTCCATCTACTGAAAAACTGCCACATCTATTTTGAAACACCAGCAGCTTGAAAGTTCTGCTGTGGTGGGAGAGAATCATTTGCTGAATGATGTGTTAAAGAGTGTCCAAGGAAGAATCTACATCTAAAAACAACATTTTATGATCTGAACCAACAGACCATTTACAGAACTTCATGTAAAACCTATGTAGCATGTTTTTGTTTTTTTTTTTTTAATTGCAATAAAATGGTTAGCTTGAGAGAGCTTGGGTTTTAAAATTTGTTTCTTAGGCTGCTGTGTTGTTCCTTCAGACAGAAATGCTTGCTTGCTGAGATTGCCTGCTGAGTTATTGCTTATTTTCTTGGGCTTCTTCATGCTGATATGGCATGAGATAGATACCAGTTTGTGGCTAAAATTTACTGTGAAGAGCAACAATGTCACAGTTACCAGTATTTCCTTTACTTATTGATTATAAAATCTGTTATCTAAAATGTCACATAACCTTTTGAAGTTATTTGTGTTGATCTAAGAATCCAAGTGGAATAGCAGCTGTGAAAGGAATGTCTGTATTATACTGGTTCTTCATTAGTAGCTATGCAGTGACTTTGAAGCAATTAGTATCTTAAATGTGTAATTGCATTAAAAGAGAATGGCTGGAAAGAAAATAACCTCTTGTTGATTGTAGTGGGTATTTCTCCTGGTTTTAATCCAGTCCTTAACTACAAGGTTCCAACAGCACCTGGTTCTCACAGAGATCCTGCTCTGTGTGTGAGGCAGAATTCCTTCTTCCATGAGAGCTAAAATCAGGCCCTAACACCCCAAAACTCCAGCCCTCACAGCAAGCTGCTGTGTTCCTGTCTCATCTCCAGCCTGCCTGAACCCATCATCCCTTCTGGCTGTGTGGTCTGTAGCCTTTAAATGAAAATATGCTGCCAGGAGAGAGTTCACCCACTGAGACACTGTTCTGAGCCCCAGAAAAGCAGCTAAGGCTCACCACATTCATAAATAATAATATTTAATAAATCAGATTTAATAATCATAAAGGTGATGCCTTGTGTTTGAGTATTACACTTATTTTGGGAGCTTTATTTTTTTTTTTCAAAGTGATAGCTGTAAAAATGTGAGGGCTTTGTGTCTGTTATAAAAATATTTTGGAAGGTACAAAAATTGTCATATGATAGTATTTTTTTAGTACATATTCAAAGAGAAAGGCAACTATATATACATATGTTTTTACTGAATTTATCCATAACAGAATTGTCATTGAAATTGAAATTCACTCAAAAGCCTGACAAAACTGGATGAAATTCATTGAAATTCACTCAAAAAGCTGATAAAACTAGATGAACTTGCAGATCTCTTGAAACCTTGATGGTTCTGTTAAAAGCAGAATAGTTCAGTGCTGCTTATCTTTTGGTACAAATTGCAAATAAATCATGAAATGTTTTTTTATTCCTTAAAAAGTTGCCTGAAATTGAATGCATGAATTTATAAATTGTTTGTATTTCAGACAAGTGAAATTCTATCAGAACCAATTTCTTCTTTTCCTTCTTCCCTTGATTAAATTCATATTTAATTCTGTGATTTAAAAATTGCTTAATTACTGAAAGCATTTATACTATAAAATACTTCAATTCTAGCAGAGCAGTAGCATTATTAAGAAGGGTATGTTTTCTTTATTTTTTTTTTTGTTCCCTTCAAGCTTGGAAATCTGACAATTTTTTTTAAAAAGGAAGGCACTTTCAAAATACACCTTTCTTCTCAAGGTAATGTGGTATTTGCAGCCTTTGTAATTTATGAAAGTGTTCTAATTGTAAAGTGATTAAATGATTTGCAACTTTGTCCCTGGATTTCACTTTCTACCCTCAATACTTTGATCTTTATGTTACAGAAAAGCTGATCTTTATGCTTACAGAAAAGCTCTATTCAGTAGAGGGATATTATAATATCTATATTTTTTTTTGGAGAAAAACAGCAGAAGCAGAGTCTCAAGTAACAGGGTATCCCTGGAACAAAGTTTGCTTCATGATTCAATCTGATATGGCTGGAAGAAAGAAGGAAATCAATACCTTTTTGTCTTTGCTGCTGCTTGTTCTGGCATTTCCTCACTAAGTCCTGAGAGTGTATTCTGTGACATTACAGGCAGCATCCATCCTTGTCTCTTGGAAGCACCATCAGATAGATCATCAGCCACAGACAATAATCTTTGAACAACAATAAAACAGTGAGCTTGAATAACTCTATTTTTATATTATTTCAGACATGAAAGCAGCTCATGCAATAATCTGAACACCTTTTTCCCTAAAAAGAAACAAATGTGATTATTTGTTACTCACCTCTCAATAGGTGTAGCTTCCAAACAGCTCAGGGTGACAGAAAGTGCAATGAAGAAAACTGACAGCTTTAGGTTGCACATCTTTCCTTCCAAACTTTCTGAAAAGAACAATGATCCAAAACTGAGAGCTAACCCAAAAACTCCTCAGCACATCCTATTAGTGATGCCCATTCTGTCCTAAATCAAGAGCAGCTGGTCTTTTTTCACAGGCTGGAGTGAGAGGAATGATCCCCTCAAGTTTAGTGACACAATTCAGTTTCAGAAATACAGCTCTCAGCAGTAAATCTCATTTTCCATCCAGGAGTTTCAATCCTATCCCTTATCTCAGGTTTGCATTTCCTGCCACATCCCAGTCTCAAATTCTGGTCCCTGGTGCAGTTTACTTTGAAGTTGTCTCAGCCTTTTCCTGAAAAATGCTCTAGATTAAAAATAGGGGGTATTGTGCTTTTCTAAAGCACATCTGTTGCACTGCAGGTAAAGTAAGCAAAAAGGGAAATTATTTACCTTTATGTGGTCACAGCCCTCACTGGAGAAGCCAGCAAGCCCTCTTGGTCAGCAAGAAGTGTGCATGCAACAATTCCAGCTTGCATCTAGCTCTGGAGTGTCCTTTTCCCTCTTCCCTCCTGGCTCTTATATATCCTTGACACCTTTCTCAGCTCTGACATCAGGCAGCACAGAGAGACTGTCGTTAATTCCCATCCCTGCAGACACAAAGTGCCCCAGAGAGGAGCAGAGGGGTCAAGATTGCATTAATACATCAGTAAATATTCACCTGGTGCATGCAGAAAGCCCTCGTGGAGCTGCTGCAGCAGCAGATTGCACATCAGAAAGGTACCTCGGTTTTGCAGCTCTGATGAGCTGCTGAGGTAATATTCCCTGTGGGTGTTCTCCAGGGCTGAATCAGGTAACAAAAGTTACAAAGAACAGCCAGAGCAGATGAAACACCAGGCCACTGGAAACTGGGATACAAGAAAACATATCTCAGAAAAGATGGAAGAGTTAAAGTTGTGGAGGTTGGCTGTAGGATATAGATCAAAAGGAAAAGGGGTCTGAAGGGATAAAAGCTGTATGATGAATAAGAAAAGGGTGAAAGTGATTTAAATTGACAGACAGAGCTCTCATTCAGGGTAACACGGTAGAAATCTTGTACATTTTTCAGTCACATCTAAATGTGAATGAAAATTCTGTCACTGTTAAAGTAAAATCTCCTGTTTTACTAACACTGGTGGATTCTTTGTCATGCACGAACATTGAGTCAATTAATACTTTTCAGAAGGCAAAGACTGGGATTAGAAAGCAGGAAATGTCAGAATAAAGCTACCTGTGCAAATTTATTTCTCTGGTATGCATTGAGTATGGTTCAGGAAAAAATGTACAGCTTTTAATAGACTAAATTCAGTGTTAATGAATTACCTAATTGCAGATTTCCAAGGATACAGATTAGAACCATTTCCCTCTGATTTCAGTGGAAATTAGGCAAATAATTCTTTTTCCCCCTGTGGTTCCTTAGTTTCTCCTAGGTACCCCAATGCCTTTGGAAAACAGGTCTTTTAATTATTTATTTCAGTGGAAATCAGGCAAATCACGTTTTTTTCTCTTTTTTTTTCCCTGTGGCTCCTTAGTTTCTGCTAGGTACCCCAATGCCTTTGGAAAACAGGTCTTTTAATTATTTATAGAGGTCAATATTCTTGCAGAAGAGCTGAGCAAAACTTCTCTGTGATAAGAAGTTACTGTGTGCATCTCTTCCATCCCCAAGAACATGAATCAGCCCAGAACTGCTCCAGTGCCCCAGCTGGGAACCCCCTTCTTTGTTGGTTTAGTCTGTAGTACCAGATTTTCCCTGCCATGGCTCAAGTTCCAGTGTTGGCTCACTTCAGGCATCTGAGCTGCTGGAGGTGAATGCAGAAGGAATGTTTAGCTGGGATAGGAGCCTCTTAACTTGATCCCAACAGTCTGAATTAAGACTCCAGACAGTGACAAAATGTTTTGTTGATTGTTGTAGATGTTGCTTTGGTTTTTTTTTTTTGTGTGTGTTGTGGTTATTTTATTTTATTTTTTTAAGAGGAGTGCTGCTGCTGGATGTTTTTCTCTCTGTTTTTAATATGATCATATACTTCTTTTCACCAGGTTTCTGTTATCCCCTTTCTGGATGGACAGTCCCAGTGTAAGAGAAGTAAGTACAGTGTTTTATCTTCACCATGAGAGTAAGTTTTGTGCAACATCTGAAACAATTTTATCTCTCCAAAGACTCACTGTAGAATTTGAGAATGATTAAATAACATTATGGTGTTATTTTCACTGTTGCAATTTCACTCCTCTGAAATGAAGAAATGATTAATCCCATTTTACAGAGGTAGAATTGTGCTGAAAAACAATTACACAGATACTCTGGCTGGAGATTGACATCAGCCAATCTTCACTGCTTGAGTATTGAACTTAAAAATGCCTTGGTGTGATTTTCCTGGGTGGAAAGAGATCTGTGTGCCACTGACACTCAGCAGTGCTTTATGCTCAGCCTGTGTGAGAGATGTCCTGAAAAGCAATCGATAAATCCTGAAAAGCAATGGATAAACACTGAAATGCAATGGATAGATCAGTTTGTGTTTAAGGTTTTAAAAGATTGAACTGAATACTCAGAGTCTCCTCTGTTTTAAGGCATCAAAGTGAGTGGTTTCTAAGTGAGTGGTTTCTGTATCAAACTTCAATCGAGCTATGAGTTGAGAGAAATAAAATGAAACACCAATTTTTGAATAAATATTGATCCTAAATTCTAATTGCAGCTGTCCTGCAAGCAGACTGGGTGGGAGCCACTACTGCTTTGAGAGAAGAAGAGAAAGGCTGCTTCTTGAGTGCATTGTAGGAAGGAAAGTAGGCTCATGATGTCCCAGGAGCACTGCCAGCCTCCTGGGCCACACAGCCTCTTGGCAGGGTCAGCAAGAAGTCTGTCCAGCAATTAGTCACATGTAAAGTTAACAAAATTAAGGTATTGCAGCTTCTCTTCTGAGTTCTCCTAAGTGGGAGTAGTGTTTTCCTACACAAACAGGAATGGAATATGGAATTGTGGAGTGTCTTTGACAGCAGAACAATTCATAACTCAAATTTCAAGGTGCTGGCACTATTTAGTGCAGTTAGTGCCATTCAGTGAGTGGAAAGCTGTTTTTACCACTGACAAAGTTCCTTAAGCTTGGTCTTAGAAAGAACCTTTTTATTCAAGTGTATGACAACTGTTATCGCCCTAAAAGCTCAGAAAATCAGAAAATCTCATGAAAGAAATCTATGATCAATTCCATTCTGAGTAGTTACATGGAAAATTTAGATATTTACACTGGTGTTTAAGTCTCTATGAAAGATTTGTCTAAAGAACTGTGCCTATGAGAGGGTTAGGTGACACCAGAGCTGAGGTTTAAAAACAATCCATGTTTCCCTTGGTTCCTTCTGGAAACTGCCCAGACCATGTGTGGAACTGCAAAATGCTGGCCATGCTCTGCACTGGGATGTGCTGGCAGCAGAAGAGCAGGGAGTCAGCCTTGTCTCCAGTGTCTTTTCTGTCCTTTTCTGGGCAGTGGGATTTGTGAGACTAAATGTGAGATGAACAGAGACCACCCCAGTGCCTGTTTCCAATACAGAAGCCTAAACCAGCTGAGGTGACCTGTGCCTGTTTCTGCTTTTTGCCTACAAAAGCAGCCCTGGGTGACTCCCTCAGGTGCAGATGTTGACACTGTGGGTGTCTAAATGCAAATAAAGTGAATTCCATCGGGCTGCTTCAACTCTCTTACATGTTCAGTGCCTGTGATTAAAGGCTGTCTCCTCTTTCTCATGGTTACCTTTTTCTTAGGCTGTTCTTGGTCCCTGCTGGGCAGCTGGTTCTCACTTTTAATGGCTACTTTTCAATGTCTGAGTTCTATTTGCTTAATAAGACACTTTAAGACTCGTGGTGGAGTCTCTCTCCCATTTGTGAGAGCCACATTTCCTGGTGCAGGCCCTTCCCCAGCTGCTGTACAGGTGTGTGAGGCAGAGATCTCCACTAAATTATGTTGTTGCTCAGTTACCAGGAACTAGAAGTGTGTGAATAACTCATGGATTAGTCGGCCTGATGTATCAAAACAGAAAAAGGAAAGGTTTAGGCATTAACTTGCTTATTTCAATTTTTTTTTTTAATAAACCAGCAATTAATAAGCATCAGTGTAAATATTACCAGTAATGACACAGGATGGTGCATGAGTTGAGCACAATGTTTAATGCAATTGTTTCATGTTTATAGCAATTTTAGTGGCCTTCCATTCCTTTTAAACTAAGCTGCAAACCAAAAGTAAAGCATATAAAAGAGGTTCCTTTGATAGTATCAGCACCTCTGAAAATGTCAAAGTACCCTATATAGCCAAATCTGAAATTAGAAGAGTAAATCAGGTTTTCTGCCACCATTCTATACGTCCTAAAATATCCAGGATTGGCATTCACAAACCTGGCTATCAGGACACTATTTTAGGAACCAAAACCCACGTGGAACATCAGAGGGAGAGTAAAATCACTCTAGACAGTTATGATTAGGAACCTTGATTGCTCCCTAAATTTTTACCTTTGGATGCCAAAGTCTGAAAATTTTACTTCTAATACTCTCTGGCTTGGTGCTGTTTTGTTGAATACTACAATGTTTGTACTTTCTGGTGTGTGGAGTTGTAATTTTCTACTGTTACCACCTAAGCTGTGTGTAAGTGCTTTGTCCAAATAGTGTTTTTTTCAAATATGCTTTTGCTAGCACAACTTTCTTTGTTAGCCCTGTTTCATGTGGGCCATTTCAGTGCTGATAAAAATACAAAGAGCTGCTCTTGTTGATCCCAAAACTGGTCTTAAACCCAAGGAAGAAACATGTAAGAAGCAGCTAAGAGGTGAGAGGTGGAAAGTTAATTTCTCTCCCAGTGGAAAAAAAAATGATTCAGAAATAAACATCCATGGAAGTGACAAGCAAATGGAAAGAAGTCATTTGGGTAGTTAACAGTACTTTAAACCAACTTTTATGATGTATTTTGTTACTCAGCTCAGGCCACTGACAGAACAATGATGTACCCTCAAAGGACGGTTGCTAATGATTGCTCTGAGAATGAGCTCAGCACTTTGTGCTGAATCAATGCCTATAGCTGGGAATCCCTCAAGCCAGAGAAATAAACCCCATGTTCAGATCAGGAAAGTCAGAATTGACAGCTCAGTGGTTGGTGAGTTAAAGTTCCTAGTGCCATTCTTACTTACAGTTTATAGACTTTTAATTGCATCCAACAATTGGTAAATTTGAATACAACAGAAGGTTTAACTTTTTGATTTCCTTTTCCCCTGTCTCTCCTGCAACCTGTTTCCAGAAGTTAAAAGCAAAAGCAGGACTCCCTTTTGGTTAGCAAAGGGCTCTGGACAGTGCTAATGGTAAATATGAATATGGAATAGGAATACTGTTCTTCCTTTCTGGCAAACTGAGTCATCCATTCCTTCCTGCTATGCTAATTCTCTCCAGTCACTTTCTGTGGCAATTAAGGTACAAAAAGGTGTTCAGGTTTCAAAGACACTGCTGGAATGTATGCATGCCACTGCTACAGTAGCATAGGGAGTTCTCTAACACCTTGTGTGCTTCAAAGCAGAACAAAAAGCCTTGCTAAAGGAAGGGCAGGGTGACTATATTGAATTACAGATTCATAGAATGGCCTGGCTTGGATGGGACTTAAAAAATGGTGTTGTTTCAACCTTCTGCCCTGGGACACCTCCCACTATCCCAGGTTGCTCAGAGCCACATCCAACCTGGCCTTGGACACTGCCAGGGATGGGGCACCCACAGCTTCTCTGGGCACCCTGTGCCAGGGCCTCACCACCCTCACAGGGAAGAATTTCTTCCCAATATCCAATCTAAACCTCCTCTCTGTCAGTGTGAAGCCTTTCCCCCATGCCCTGTCATCCCATAATTTTGTAAATAATCTCTCCCCCTCTTTTCTGTAGGCTCCCTTCAGGTACTGGAAGGTCTCAATTAGGCCACCCCTAAGCTACTGAACGGCAGAATGAAGTGTCCTTAAACTCTCCTGTGAGGGAAAAAAGAGAGGAATTAGGCATGTGTAGAAGTGCTGTTTCTCAGTGGAACTCTGAGAGCTCTCCACCCCTTCTTCCCCACCCCAGCATCTTGTATAAAGAGCACAGACATCTGTAAAGATGCAGTGTGACCAGGAACCACCCTCCATGCTCCCCAGAATTATTCCACTGCAGGGGAATCACTGGTAAATACAAAGCAAATTACATCAGTCACCTCCCAGAGAAACTGCTGGTTTTCAGAAGTATTCTACACAGATTCATGCCAGATCTTTATGCTTGATGCAGTGCCTAAGCTTTAACTAAGTTTTCTTTTAAACTATCTCACTTTTAAGAAATCAGATTTTTTTTTTCTCTGCAAACTGCTGCAAGAGAATGACAATCTGGCTTTGTCTTGAAACACTCAGAGTCTTTTAGATGATGCTGTCTTGACAGCTCTGCTATTAATAGTGGCATTTTCCCTGCTGTTTAAAAAGGAGACTTGTGCTGAACCGAGAATCAGTTGTGTTCACAATAATTTTTCACTAAGGACAGATGCAGTCTATGAGCTTACGTAGGAGAATTTGCATTGACAACACCATGAAACATTAATTAACTTATTTCTGGTTTGTCATCACACATAGCTGCAAAATAAGATAGCCCTTCTTCAAAAAGAAGAGCAGCAGGGCTGGATTTACAGTATGCTTGAATCATTGGATGTGTGAGTGCAAGACCTGACCTTTTCATTCTATTGGAGATGAGAAAAGACTTTGATAAGCACAAGGAATGTGAATCAGTACATGAAATTGTCTTTCTACTGTAAGCAGTCATTGAATATTCATTAGAAGTTCAGAATATGCATCCAAAAACATTTGGTGGATTTTTGGTCTGTTGTGGCCATGTCTTTTACACCAAATATTGCTGTTTCCTTCCACTTAGCAGCAATTCCACTTTTGGCTGAGTTTATCTTTGATAACAGAAATCAGGAATGGTGTGAGAAAGTCAGTACTTAAATATGAGCTCTCACCAAAAATTTAGGAGCTGCAAGTGAACATGGCTAATTCAAAATGTGGTGGTTTTTTGCAATAAATTGTTATTGACCCAGACACCCAGTGGAAAATTGAAAGGACTGCATTATTGCAAAGGGAAAAAAATGAGGCTCTGGAACCTTTCAGTCATTAACATATTGAAATAATTTCATATTAACACATGCTGTGCCAATGACTGATAAAATTTCAATGGGAAAAAGTTGAAAGCACCTTTGAAAGGATTTGATTCAGAAAAGAGCTTTGTGCAGAGCAGCAGAGAGGCACAGACTTCAGGACAAGAATTGTAGGTGTTGAGTACCTACTGTACATTAAGAATGGATCTCTCAAACTCTGCTTTTGGTTTCAGAGTATTTCCTGTTACATAAATTGTTGTCTACACAGGTAGTCTTTTTTATTATTATTTTTTTTCCCTTGATTGGCAGGATTCTTACATGTTTCCTCACTGAATAATGACCATGATTCTGGTGACTGTAGGCTTGATTTTGTTGGTTTTTACAGGGTTCCCATGGGCTGCAAATGGCTCTTTTCATTTTAGAGAGCTATCACATTGCCACACACTTATTGGAATTGTTCATGCTTAGTGGCATTGTGTTTAAAAATGAGCAATGTTGGCTATGTCATTTGTAATTTCATGTCAACAGCACATTTCATAGCACTTCATGTAAACGAGGGGTTAACACATTCTTGAACTATTTTTTAAGGTGTTGTCAAAAGCAGGCCTAATCTTCAGTGTTATGGATCACTACAGCCCACTGCTTTAAGTCAGATATCATCCTGCTGCCTTTTAAAATACTCATAGCAGTTTGCAGAAGTGGAAAAAGGCACTGTTGAAATCACCACAGAGGTGAGGTATTTTTTTATTAGAAAGCTGTGCTGTTATTTGAAATCAGTACTTTAATTTTCACTGTCAAAAGAGGACGTATGTTTCATGCAACTTTAACCTCTCTGAGTATGTGTTTGAGGGGATCTTCTGAAAATCTCCCATGTTTTAAAAATGAGATGTTTTTGGCTAGAAAGCTGTGCTCACAGGTGCATGCCTAGCTGATTCCCAAAAGATCCTGGATCTTCCACTCAGATGTTTCACACCTTTTAGGACTGACCTAAGCAAGGTGTACCTAGAAAGGCCAGGAGAATCATCTTTAACCATCCAGCCTGATGGTAGCTCTGCACACAAAGCACATTATCACACCCCAAAAACCTTGTGGACTTGATGGATAGTGAAAGCTATCAGGTTACATAAACCCCTGATTGATGAATCATAGGTAATGTCATTTTTTTTTCTGAGGAAAAGCCTCCAGAGAGACTTTGGAGCTTTGAACTGCCAGTCAACCTGCAGTACATTTGTTCCTTTACCCTTTCTCAAAGTGTGCTCCTGAGACAGTTTGCCTTGTTAGTGGAAAGCTGATCACACAACAAATCCCTTTGTACTTTAACTAGAAAGTACTGCCCAAAAGTACATAATTAGTTTTCAACATTCTGCAAAGCTGTTTTGACAATTGAAACATTTATGTTTTCTAACATTTAAAACCAGAAGTTTGTACAACAGGATGTCTTCCAGACTTGCAGCAAACAGGGGTAAACATCACCTTACTTTGTTTTTATTAAATACTGATGGATGCTTTTCTACCTGGTTTGAGCAGATCAAAAAGAGACCTGTGAGTCTCTTCACTGGTCACTACAATGAGACCATATATAAATACACTTTTGATTAATGGAGAAGCAGTTAAATTATTATATCTTCTTTATTTTGCATCCTTCTTCTGGTGAGGGAAATGGTGGTGAACCTGCTCTGTGTCCTGATATCCTTACCTGGTTTGCCATGCCATGTCCTGTGGGATGTGCAACCCATGGCTGCTGCAGTTCTGTGGGGATATAATTCACATTTCCAGCTTTTCATGGATTAGAAGGGGTTGCTTACAGCTGCAGTGCTGGAAAGAGCTGCTTGGTCTTCAGTGGTTGTTGCATTTAGAGTGAGGGCAGAAATGTCTTCTGCTTTTTTGGCAGGTAAATCATCATTTACCCAACATTTAGACCAGGACCAATAATTGTACTCTGCATTTTTCACGGAGAACTTTTACTGCTTTCCATGAGAACCCTGTTTATCCATTTGAATTTGCCATGAGTTTGCAGCAGCAGCTGTAGGTGGGTCCTGACCTTAGCCTGGGAGATGCTGGATTTTTGTTCCTTGGCCAAGATGAGTAGATCTAGAACGAAATAAAGAGAGAGAATCAGGACAGGTGTCAGTTGACCTGAATTTTATCTGTCTAAAAATGAGTTATCCACACTAAGCTAAGCCCTAGAGACTTCCAAATCAAAGGGAAGGAAGAAGCACCTCCAGAGAGGTTTTTCCTCCCACTTCTTTTAGACAGCTGTCTAAATGGGATCAATTTCTCTCTGGAAAAACCTGACTCTAATGCCTATTGTGAGACTCTGGATGAGGATCTTCAACACAATTCCTTGCTAAGAATAGGTTGTACCTGATTCTGTTCAAATATTTGATGTGTTCAAGGTTTCCTTCTCATGAAGCATTTGAATGATTAGAGCTGCCCCTCAAATGAAGCCTATCCAGGGAAAAATACTTGTGGTGGTCTCTCAGTTTCTCAAACAGAAGATTGATAATGCAGGAAAAAGTGAACTTGAGCAGAAATCCCATGGAGAAGAAGGGAATTCTGTTACACATGAATTAATCCCAATCAAGAACAATGCTGAATTCCCTATGTATTGAATTTTATATGGATTTATTGAATATTAAACTGTGCATTTATGAACATATGATAACTTCACATACCTATTCCTCTCTTCTTGGAGAGGTATTTAATTTGTACCTGTTGCCAATTATAAATAACTTAAACTGCCTCTTAAAATAACCTCTGGCTTAATTTTTATGCCATGGAGATAAGTATTTAAAGGAAATTTTTAAGTGCCTACTGCAAGGTGTTGTTTATTTGACTGGAAGTTTTGATTTCATTTTTTGTAATTCCTTTGTTGGGTCTGAATCTTCAACCTTGTGTGCCCTGAGCTGAAATTATTGTTGAACAAAATTATATTACTGTAGAATTACACAGTCCTTTAGGTGATTTTTTCAATCTCAGTAAAGTTTATTTAATGGTTTTTTATTTAATAATTTATTAAACTCCAAGACAATGGCTTTTATTTCCCCATTTTGCTTATTTCAGGGGCCAGTATCCTCACAGCTCAGATCTTAGTCTTTTTTGGGTCTTATTATCTTGTCAGAAGATCTTTTAATTTCCCCAAATTTTTTAATTCCCCCAAAGCAACAGTGGGTAAGTGAAGAAAATATAAAATGCAAGAAAACTGATGAAATACCTTAGGGAGAAATAAGAATTTACCCCAGATTTTTGTTAGAGGATCAAAGGTGGAAACACACTTTGTAGTTGAGATGTGTAAGCCAAATCTCAGTACAGGTGTTCATCAGATGGGACTTGGGGACCATTAGGAAGAGAAAACAGAAAGCAGTGCTAGATTTCTAACACAATCCATATTTTCTGAGGAAGTGTGAGGCTTTTCACATATTAGAATATATATATAAAAT
>VZRX01004377.1:0-59847 GCA_013398075.1 Notiomystis cincta | reverse complement strand
CGAGCGCGCAGAGCCGGTGGTCGAGTTGGGATGGGTGGGTGGGAAGTGCAGGGACTGGGTCAGTGTAATGGGATCGAAGGGTCGGGGCAGTTGCGGACGTTTTAAAGCAGCCCCGTTATCTGCCTTCGCTCCCTGCTGCGAGCCCGGGAGCTGCTGCGCGGTGGAGTTTTAACTTGGGCTGGGGCACTTTGGGCCGGAGCGCTGCCGGGCTGCGTCCCGCCCGCGGCCGAGGGGCCGGGAGAAGGAGCCGCTGCTGCCCGGGACACGGCGCTGTGTCCGCAGGGAGCCGGGCCGGGCCGTGGCACCCCGGGCTGTCCCTGCGCCCCAGCCCGGCTGTCCTGCGCAGCGTCCTCCCCTCACCGCCCTCCCCTCACGGTCCTCGGCGCCCCAGCTGAAGTGCAGCTGAAGGCGAGAGCCGCAGGTCGCCTGCCCTCTTAGGAAGGGTTAAGCGAAGCCGCAGGGAGGAAGCAGCGCTTCTGAAGGGCGGCTGTGGCGGGCTGCAGGCGCTGTGCTGACAAGTTCCCGTGCCCGCAGCGCAGCCTGTAACACACCCAGGCACACACCTCTGCAGAGACTATTTTTCTTTCTTTGCGCTGTTCCAGGGAAAATTTTATTGCATGTGTCAAACTGCAGCGATATGATCCATGACGCCGAGATCCCATTAAAAATAATGGGTAAAAAGTGGCCCTGCAAGGATATTACTCGTCAGGGATGACCCGGTCTGGAACAAAAAGGGAAAAGAGTAACAGCCTGATGGTGATAATGTTCGGGGGAGGAGCATGCAGTGCTCCATGTGTGCCGAGGGGGATCCCTGACTGTGGTTAGGTTGGACATTTGTGAGCACACACTAGAGCTTATGGGGGACTCCTGCCATGAGGAGCCAGAGTAGAAATTTCTGGTGGGCTGAGAGAAAGTCACGTGTCTGACATGGCATGAAAATTGCTGTTTCATGTCTCCTCTGTGTCCCTGGTGTTATAACTTGGGGGAAGGGAGAGGAGAAGTGTTAATTCTCTGGTTTACCAGAGAACTACTGAACACACAGCAAGGCTGCACTGATCATCCCAGGCACTGAGCCTGCTGCTCTTTTGGGAATACACCTTTGTGCCTCTGCCCTAAGTGACACGGGGCCCTCACACTGCATCAGTGGGATGTCCACGGTCAGACTCCTACAGGACAACCTGGAGGAAGGAGTGGGAGCTGAGGCAGCAGCCAGGGCTTCTTCTGATTCTTCATCACAACAGAAAGACCCTCTTCCATCAGAAAGAGGAGGGGAACATCTCCCTTCACTGTAAGAAAGCTACCACAGGTAGCAGCACCTACACTGGGGCCCTGGGTCTCAAGAGTTCCAAGAGGTCCTAATTAGCTCCTGTTGCTTCTCCTCCTCATGGCTCTGCTGTGAAAAGCATGTCCAGCACTGTTGGATGAACTCAGCTGGAGATCAGAGCTGCAAGGACACCTTGGGTTTTTCCTAACACAACTCGGCAGTTGCATAATGTGGGTGCTGGGGAAGCCTTTGGGAGCCTCAAAGCCAGAACCAGAAAACAGCTGACAGGAGACAGCCTTCCACTTCAGCCTGCCAAATTCTGAGAGGTCTGTCCCATGGAGCAGCTTTTTGTATCTATTTATGTTCTGGAACCTCTTTATGTGAAAGTCTCTGGTACCTGACAACTTCTGATTGAAGGAGCTGAGCTGGAGGTGAAAGCCCACTCAGGTTCTGAGGCAGCCCCCAGCCTGCAAGTGCAGAGCTGTGTACTTCCCCCTGCAGATGATTTCTGCCAATCTGGCTGTGTGTCTGCAGGCAGGGTGTGGGCCCCTGCTTCAGTCAGCACAGTCAGAATGTGAAAAATTCCATGAAGAGAGGAAGAGCACATGGGCTGGGACTTGGTACAGGGAGTGCAAGAGTTTAGTTTCCCTGTAACTGCAGGGAAAAGGCAAGATGCTTAAGATGCACCTCTTTCATGCACTGCTTTGGTGAAATGAAGTATGAGAGATGAAAAAGGCAGGAAAATTCCCCCTGACCCATGGTGAGGCTGTCCCACTGTACAGCACACTGTTGGGCAAAACCTGGTGAGACAGGTCTGGTTTTGAGGCTCATCCTGCAACTGCCACAGCTCCCTTCCTTGCCTGAGCCAAATGACAGCCCCCAGGTTCTGCCACCTCCCCTCAGAGCTGCTGTGGGTGGCCTCTTCCTGGGTACCACATTCCCAGAGCTGATAACAGTCCTGCTGGGGAAGCCAAAGCCAGCCTTGAAAATCCTCTTCCTGCATCGTCAAGCTGGCAAATTGATTTTCCAGATCATGAGCTGAACCTCTGAAATTGTTCTCTTCTGAAGAGATTATGGAATTACTCCTGTGCTAATGAATGCTTTAATGTTACGGTGACTAAAGTCCCATAAGGACTTTAACTGCCAAAAAAAAGAGGCATTGTAGGAAAGGGGAGCCCGTGGTGGCTGTGTCAGACTTCATTTCACCATCTAGGGAAGAGGAGAGCAGGAAAACAGGAGGAGATACTCAGGAAAATAAGGAGAGAGAAAATGAGGCAAGAGGTGAGGCTTGCTGTGGTCTCCCAGGAAGCTGCTGAATCCATCAGGAATCCCTCCTGCAGCTCCTCCATTTATCCCTCCATCTCTGAGTGCAAGCAGGGGAGGTAACATGTGAACTACTCCCTTTTCACCTTCTCTCTGGCTGTACCCTCTGGCAGCAGGGATAACCCAGCTCCTCATGACCCAGGGTGGGCAGCAGAGCCAGCTCACTGTTCCTGGGTCCTGGGGCAGGCTGCTGTGACTCCCATGGGATTATCCAAGTTTAGCACTTCCCTCTGCCCTCTTGAGGCATTGCTGTCAGGCTCTGATGGCACCTTGATGCTGGTTTCCAAATATACAGTAAGAAAGTATATTTGTATATCAGTACACACCTGACACCCCCCACAAAGGAGTTTGCCATTTATTAGGGAGAGAATGTGCTCCTGAGGATGAGCCTGCTGGTGCTCACAGAACACAGTCTCACCTCTGCTTTACAAACCCTGGGTTTGTTGCACTGTAGCTCCATGGGTTAGAAGCAAGTTGTCCCAGATTTGAGCAAGAGCCGAGTTAACCCCTAAGATGGGATGGGGAAGCAGCGCAGGGAAAACGCCTCCGTGCCACAGGAGCTGCAATGCCAGGGGAAGGCTGGTCTATATTTAGGTTAAGGGCTCTGCACAGAATGGGTAATCCTCTTTCCATGAATTATCCAGGGGATTAGACAGCTTTAAACTCCCCCAGGCCTCCCTGGCTGCAGCCAGGCTCGGTGGGAGCCAGGGGGGCAATGGCTGGAGGGAGGGAGGGAGGGAGGGAGGTGCCAGCAGGTTGCTGTGACTCACTTGGCTGCTGCCAGCCCTGCCAGGCACTCCAAGAGGTCACCAGGGGCCCAGACGCAGAGTGACACACGAGTGACGTGCAAGGCGAAAGGAACATCCCAATTAGGAAAGAACATAAATAATTGCAGAGACAAGGAACAGGCAGCAGGTAGGAGGAGGGACAAGAGACCCAAGGCAGCAGTTTTCCAAAGTGTAATATCCTTGCTAGACTTTCCCAAGCTGTTTCTCTAAGCAGAAGAAGGGATGCTTTTGGAACTGCAGCTGATACATCCGAGGAGATGCTCAAACCCACCTGCTCGGGCTGGCTCTGCAAATGGTTCTGGGGATGCAAGTCAGGTTCATCTGTTTGGAGTGAGAATGGATCACTGTCAATACTCCATTAAAATGTTGAAGGGAGGCCAACAGCACAGCTCAGGGACAGTGAGGGGGTGGGGAAGAACGGGATGCAAGCACAGAGGCAGGCTGGATTGCACCAAAACCTGAATATTTCACTCTCTTATGGAGCAAGTGCCCACAGCGGATTTCTGTTCTTTACCTAATGCACAGCTGCTAGAAAAAAAGGAGTCCTGTCACTAATCTCAGCCTGGGGGCCCATTCATGCCAAGAAGAGATATTCTTGACCCTCTACATGTGTGTGTTGGGACAAAGCTTTGGTGGGGAGATGAATGAGAAAGTCTCAGCTGTGCACGCTGGGCTGTGGCTGACACCCAGCTCCACAAGGATGACAGGGGGGCTCTTCCTGCCTGTGCCAAAGGCAGTGGAAAAAGCCAGCAGGGAGGACCAGTTCATGAAACAGGAACAGAGTCCTTGTGTTCTAGCTGATTTTCTGTCCATGGGTTTGTGTGGGGCCACTCTTCCTCCCCTAATCTCTAGAATCTGGGATCTAGTTCCAAGCCAGCATGGTTTGCCTTCCTTCACTCATTTTTCCAGGCTGTAACTAAGAAATCAGTGCAGGGCTTTTATTTCCCAATTCTCTTCACATTTTACTGCTGCCTAGACATCTAACAGCCTTGCCCTGGAGTTACATCCCCCTGGACCTGTGGACCCTCACAGTACAGCTCTTAGCCCCCAGACTCACCCTGGGCTCCCTTGTCTGGACTGTGGAAAAATCAGATTTATTCATGGGGAAGTTGAGTGCACCGAGGCGCTTTATTTCCCCTGCATTTCAATCAATTTATTCCGTTCTCTGCTGCTTATCCTACATAACCTAAATCAGGATTTTGACCCTGCTGTGTTTTCCCCTGCCCAGAACTGGGACAAATTGAAAGCCTTGTTCTGCTGTTCAGCATTCCCTCTATTACTCATATCAGCTAGAGGATGTTGTTTAAATAATATCAAGGGAGTCTGAGTTGAGGAGGGAATAAAAGAACATTCTCCCAACTCACTGCTAGGATGGGGAATTCTGTGGCTGGCCCTGCTTGCCCAGACACACAAGCAGAGTCATTATCAACCCTGGCTTGTTTCTGCCTGTGAAGGCAGAGCTGGAAACCACTGGTGAAAGCCTGTGTGGAAGAGGGAAAGCAGAGAAGGGGAAGAGCAGGGAAAGTCTTTGCCTTTAATGTGAGCTAATGTCTTTCCTCCCTGCGTCGAACATCCTCAATTTCCTGTTTAACTTAAAGTCAACACATCTGTCACGTTAGCAATCGCTGCCTGGTTTCCCCAAGCCACCCCCTCCCATCTGCTCTCCCTCCTGCCTCCAGCCTCCCTCCCCTCCCCTTGCTCATGCTGGGGGTGTGTGTGCCTGCGATGGTGTTTTCTGCTGGCTGAGGGACTTCTCCTCAGCTCCTGCTTCAGTACCTGCATGTGGTCGCAGCGGGATGATCGGCTTGGCTTGCAGAGCTTTTACTGCTAATCTCCGGCTTGTGACACCCTAGCAGAAAGGGGCAACGCTGTCAGGAGCAGCTCCACGGGCTAGAAAGAGGGGAAATGGCTGGTGAACGGCTGTGATATGTCCTAGTTCTGGTAAGCAATGATGCTTTTCTCTTTGGCGCCTTTCTGGGCAATCAGTCCAGATGCAAAAGTAATAGGGCTTAACGGGGTAGAAAAGCAAAAGGAGGGAGCTGAGAAAGAGACAGGGAAAACCAGTGAAGCTCACTTGGTTTGTATTGAAGCTTTTCTAGGGGTCAGTGCTCATCAAAGCAATTTAATTACTGTAAAGTGAGAGGCTGGGAATGAAGCAGATCAATGTGTGTGCCCGGGCAGTCGGACCAGCTCTCACTCACAAACAGATCTATTGCCCACCCTGTATCTTTTCTCCTTTGTGATTTCCAGCTTGGTCTGATGTTTTCCATGTAGTCCTATGTGAACTCCTACCTGAATGCTGCTTTTTCTTCCTGTGCTTGTTACTGGCGGAGTTGCAGGAGGTCATTCATGAATTCCTGCCCCTAAGTTGATGTGTAAAGCCTCTCAACTTTCCTAGCTGATAAACTATCTCCATCCTGAAGCCTGGCTGCATTTTTCACTGAAAGCAGTCCCCTAGGTTCTGCCAGCAGCTGAAATAGAGAGAGGTGCAGATAAAGATGTTTAGAAGGAAGAGGGTCTCACTGGACACTCTATTGAGACCATGAGCTGTCTGGTGTCCTGGACATGGGATTACTCCAAATGAGAGGTTTGCAAGTCAGTGTCTCACAGGAGTCTCAAAATAGTCATCCTGCATCTTAGTCGAGTGACAGCAGAGCTCTTGTACTGGGCATGAATTTAGGGCCCTTGTTTAAAGAGGATCAGGGAATAATAAACCTAAGAGCAGCCTTTGCAATCTGGCTGTATTGAATCTGCAAAGGTCTGCACATAACAAAAAACCCAAGGAGAATGTAGTGGGGAAGCTTTGGCAATTTTTCTAACAGGTTCAAAGATATGACCTTCTTGACAGAACTGTGTTTCACCCAAAAATTGGTGCAGAATTTGCTTTGGGGATACCAAAACAATTTTTTTCTCCCTAGATTTGACAGACAGAATTAAAATCTAGTTCTGGAGAACATTTCAGAGAGAACTTGTTTGTAAAAATATTCCTCTCATGATGTATTCATGCAGAAACCTCCACTTGCTAAACACTCACACATTTCCTACTCTTTGATGTTAGATACTGTGACACTGAGAGTAGAGCACTTTGGGGTTTGGGATTATTTTAGAGAAACCTAGACATTTCAGTTACATTAAATCTAAAGAAAAAGATCCTCCTCTCTCCAGCAGCAGGGTTTGACTTGTAGTTTTGTTTCAGGTGTGTTTCAGGGGGATAATCTTGTACCAAATCTGTGTGGTAAACCTGGGTGAAGAGAACACGGGGAACTGGAAGGGGTTTTGTGTGACCAAATCCCAGTACTGGGAAAGAAGGAGAGAGTGCAAGTGCAGGAATTGCCCAATTTTTTGTCTTTGGCGGTTTGATAATGTGAGGAAATCATCTTAGAGAGGACAGCCTTTGTGTCCTTTAACCAAAACACCACAGTTTGTTTCAAAAGGTTGGAAATTCTTCATTCCACATTTTCTGGAATTTTGCTTCTGAGCACCAGAAATGTCTATAAATTATTTTTCTTGCTGAATTATCTTTTAAAACCTGCAGTAATGTTGATGCCAGAGTATCTCTGCTGTCAGTTTGATGTTGTGTGCACTTCTCCCACACTCAGTCTGAGATGCTGGCCAATGGTGACTATGCTTTCCTGTCCCTCTGCAGTGCTGCCTGGCACAGTTAATTTCCTCTGTTTAATTAATGGTTCTGTAATATTTATAAAGAGAAAAACCTCATTCCCATCTGTGATAACTTTGGTGCTTCTGCCAAGATGAAATTCTAGGGCCAAATGAATATTACAATATGCTGGATATAGAGATGTTTATAACGTTCCAAATTTCTTGAGCCATCCTGGTTTGATAATGGGGAAGTGAAGGACTGATCCTAAAGTCTTTGGATAGAAACAGAATTGAATGTGCTACAGAATTAATGAATGTTATGACTTTAATTGAATTTTAGTCTTTTCTTATGGACATTTGGGTTATAAAGGATGGATTTCCCTTGTGAAAAAAAAATCTATTTGGTGAGGGTAGGGAGTCATATGGGATCTGAAATGAAGAATACTCTAGATCATTCCAGTGATGGCACTTGGCATCAGTCATCATCTCTTCAAGACAGAGTAATCAAGAAGATGGAAGATGAGACCTTTCCTTGCCAGGGAGACTTCCACATTATTTGATTGAAATTGGAATCCTGTCACCTCACATTCGTGTCTCCAGATTTTTCTTACCACATCTGCTAAATTACCACCAGCTATTTGTGTTTGAAATGAGGGTTTCCTCCCTCACAGCCCATCTGCTCAGCCTGTTTGTTCTCCCTGCAGTCACGACTTAGGGATGGCAGGGGGGACTCACTGGTGTTGGGGGGAGAAGGAAGATGGGATTGACTGAGGTGGCCTGGCAGATTCCCTTGGCTGTGTTGGACTGGAAAGAGGAGCTGGGTTAAAACTGTGCGAAGCTCAGGCCACTTTGAGGATAATTCTTCTCTGTCTCTATCACCCCAGGGAATGTTTACAAATAGAGAATCTCCAATATCTAAGGTGACATAGCTCACCTGGGCATGTTCTTGACTGCCCTAATGCCAGGGAGGTAGAAGAAATTATAGCTTTTCTTGCTTGGAATGTGAGAGTACTTTAGGTATGATTCTAATCTCCCTCATTAAAGTTGGAGAGGCTACCTGTTTTCAGAGATGTTTTCTGCTCACTTTTGTGTGTCAGACCTGGAGATATGACTACAGATAGACAGGGATGTGATTGAGATCTACCAAGTTGTGATGTGGAGGCAGCCAGGGCTGCTGACTTATCCTCTCAAATCCAAGACCCAGGCAACATCAGAACTGACTAAGAGAAGCCAGGTACAGCTCCAAGAAGTCTCCTGGCACGAGGGCTGTGTCAAGCCTGATGCTGGGCAGGCTCCTCCAGGAGATGCTGCAGGACTGTGAGGGCTCAGTTCTCACTGATTCAGTGTTTCCAGTCAAACTCTGTGTTTTGCTGTGCTTCACAGCAGCTCTTGTGGAAGATGAGCTGGCAGGAAGCTGGAATTCAGCAGCTCCTGCCTGGGTGATGGATGGATTTGTCCAAGCCCTGGTTCCCACCATGCTGCCAGCACAGCAGCTGACTCCTTGCTCTCCCCCCTCCCAGACTGGGAGGAAGGAGTGTGGTGTCCTCTGAGCAGCACTGCAGCACAGAGGCTTTCCCAGTCCTGGCCTGGAGATAATCCCTGTGGGGTGTTCTGTAAAATGTGAGAGGGTGGATAGATCCCTGCAGGATATTTTCCTGGCTTTCCCCAGACCATGGGGAACTCTGGAGGTCCTGCAGTGGTAAACCGAAGACAGGTCCTCTGTCAGGGCACAAGTGGTGTCTCAGGGATTGCTCCCACCACATCCCTCCAGGCAGGCAGCAGGGAAAATCCTGCCTCCTCCAAGGGACATTTCTCCTGCCCTTTGTGGCAGGTGGTCAGGCTGCTGCAGATTAACTGCTGTAATTATTGCAGCTTACAGGTTCCTGGCCTCTTGAACTCATATCCAAACCCTTCTCAGGCATGCAGGACTCTCCTGGTGTAGAGAGGAGAAGACCCCTGTAGAGGAGGTGGTGGTGACTTCCTTGAGGAGTGACTTCCTACAAGTAGTGATGGTCCTCCATCAAGCCCACTTGCACCTTGCTCTGCAGCTCCTGGCAGTCACACCCCCCGGGGCAGCAGCACATCTGGGGAATCAGGTGAGAGGCAGATTAGCTTGGCTGTCTCTGTGAGGATGATTGAGGGCTTGGGGGACACCAATGGAAGGATGCAAAATTCTTCTGCAGCTCTTCTTGGCACAGAGGGTGTGTTGCACCAGACACTTCTACTGATGGATAAAAGTTCTTTTAGATTTACAAACCGTCCTGGGTGGGTGGATCCTGATGTTATCCAGTAAAATAAGTAAAATTTCTCTGGACTTATACCAGAATAAGAGATAGGTGGGCTACTATGAGAGATATGGCAGCTCATAATGTAATAAACACAAGAAGTGATAATTCTGCTCTGTACACAAAGTCCAGGGCTCGCTCTGACCTGGTAGATGGGAAGTAGGAGAAGAGGAGGTGATTTGTGGCTTGGGGCTTTTTACAAAATGGCAACTGGTTCTCAAATGCTTTCAGCGCACTACAAAGGAGGAAACCTGACCCAAATTCCTCTCATGGGCTTCCACTGAAAGTGTGAGTGGGAGCCAGAGGGATCAGCCATTTCTGGGGGGGGTTCATTTGTCCTTCTACACCCCTAAACCAATGCAGCCCAGTGCAGCTAAGATGTTTTATCAGGGCTGTTTCATTGCAGAGATCTAGTGTGCATTAATTGTAAGCATGTGTAAATGAGGTGTTAAATGATTTATACAAAGACCCAGATTGAGAAATCCCAGTGGTTTCTTCTCCTGATATGTAGCTGCTGTTGAAAAAGTCAGACTTCCTGGCATCGAGGAGGAGATGAGGAGTCTTCACTTGCAATTCAGACCCAAAATTGCTGGGCTTGGTGCAGGCTGAGCCTCCCTGGTGAGCCAAGGCAGGCTGTGACCAGCATGAAAGGAGCAGGGAGCCCATCTCCAGTGGGGCCAGGACATGCATGACAAATGCTGCTGTCACCACTGCCAGGCACTGCCCCTCTGGGACTGTGGTGATGCTCTGACCCTTGGGAAGGTGGGAAATGCCTTCTGCATTCTCAGAGCCAGAGGATGGGAATAAAGAACAGAGTAATTTTAATTAATCTTGTACTTATTAATTATCACTAATTGGATATGCTTTTGGCGCCTTTTTTTCCCCCCTTCTTTAAGATAAGGGTGTTTAGGGTTGGTTTTTAGTATCCATTTTATAGTTCTAGCAAGAGAGGATCCTTTGTTCTGAGGAGCTAAGACACTGCAAACCATCAGAGATGCTGCCCATGCTGTGGCTGTGCCTGGGTCGGTGCCTGGGGGTGCTGGGCAGCACAGACACCTCCAGCCCCGGGTGCCCAGCAGCAGGACAGGGACAAAGCAGAGCCCTGCTGGGGTCTGGGGAGGTTGCAGGGCTCAGGGGCTCTGGTAGGAAACATTTACAGACCATTTCTGACCAGAAAGCATTTTGTGTTTTGACATGGGTTTGGAAAGTCAGGCACGACTAAAGTGGGTCACGCTGGGGTCTCCTGAAGGCTTTATTTCCAAGCAGGCATCCTCAGGCAGGGTGGCTGCCAGCAGGGTGTGTGCTGAATGCTGCAGAGCCAGCCCACCGACAGCTGATGTCCTTTCAGCTCCTGTAATCCCTCTGACACACACAGGACAGGCACTAAGGCAATGAGGAAAGATTAGGAAAAACCTCATTTTGCTCCCCCAGACACCCTGCAAGTTCTGCAAAGCCTTGTCTGCAGCCAAAGCTTACACCCTGCCTGCTGTAGAACCAGAAAGAAATGGGAGACAACTCAAGTCCTGCTGACTCACAATTACAGGGTGCTGAGCTCAGCAATCTCCCAGCCATCAGGAGGAAAGGAAGTCAGATTTACACCTGGAAAGCATCAGGGAATTTGGAAGGGAGGAATAAAAAATAAAGTGCTTCAAAGCAATGCTGTTGTTAAGCTGTCACAGCTAAAGCAGAAGGCTGAAACAGGGCTCCTGTTTGGCTTTCTCCAGAGCAAATCCATCGAGGAGGCAAGTTCCCAGGGTGGAGAGAGGCTTGGGGAGGATGAGAGCCCTCATCCCCCCCCTTACCTGCTCTGTGCCAGGCAGCTGCTGCTGGTCCCTGCTTTTCCAGGCCAGGCAGCTGATTAAATATTGAAAGGGTTTCGTTGCTGTTGCTTGAAAAGCTTGTCTGGATGAAAAGGAAGTTATGTGAGGACAAGTTTGTGCTGGTGAAATTAGTCTCTGTTTGAATACATCTGGCCATACCATACAAACAGACCCAAAATAGCTGTGTGGGTTTTAATGAAAAGGAACCACCAGGATGTGGGTTTGGGTTCCTCCTTTCCAGAGCTGAGGTGTGGGAGTGCTCAGGGAGGTGGGGATTGCAGAGGGGGGTCAGGCTGGGCTGTCAGAGACCTTGTGGCACTCAGAGGCTGTCTCAGGTGCTCAAAGGCTGGGTGTGATGGGAGCCAACACCTGAGGGCTGTGTGCTCACCCAACAGCTCCAGGCTCACCCACACCCCCCCAAAACCCTGGGAGACAGTGATGGATGGAAGTGCAGGCAGATGAGGGGAGGCAGAAGGGATTTGTGCTGAGTTATAGGATAAAGGCAGAGGCAAGAGGAGAGCTGGGGTCAGGGGAAGGGGCCAAAAGTGTGAGATTGAGGGTTGATCTGTGGGCTGTGACTGTTGGGAGTGTCACAGCAGCACAGCTCAGCCTGAGACATTTAGTCACTTTATGCTGTCAGAAAAGACACATTTAGCAGGAAAAGAAAGCTCCCTTCATTGTCTGAGTGTCCAAACCAGGCATGCAAATCTGTCCTGTGATCAAAGGAAACTTTGGGAAAATGTCTCTGATCTCGTTAGTGTAAGTATAAACAGAGAAAAGATATCAACTTGATTAAAATGCTGCTGTAATCTGCAGAGATGCTGGATAATCTGTCCTGAAAGCACCAGGCCACCCAGCAGGCAGGGAGACCATCCAGCCTGCAGGAACAGGACAGGATGGGTCAAGAGCAGCTGGTCCCTCTGGGTCATCCAGAGGTTTGGACAGAGGAAGGAGAGACAGGATTTCCATCCTTCCTGCAAGGGGAATTTAGTCCTTGCAATGGACTGCATTTATTTTAATACATAATCATCACTGAGAATTTGAGTTTGGTTGTTTTATCTATAAATTAAGTCAAATTTTGTCATAATTTTATGAAATATTTCTAGAGTTTGATGGTTGCATCCTATGGGAGAGAAGTCTGTAGAAATGCCTGTGGTTAAACATGCAAGCAAAGCTTTGCTTACTCACAGCCTGGGTGAACTGGCCAACATCTGCTACACAAAACAAAGTATTTAGCAGCTAATTTTCCCCCCCAATAGTAAGGAAAAAAGGGATCATATTTATCTTCCTTATTGAGACCAAGGTGATATGTCCATAGCAGAATTTGCATTTCCATTATTCTCTGGACGTAATTGAAAATTGATTTCAAACATTACATGAACCAGTTCAGTTTATGGGAGTCATTAAGCAGTTCATAAGTGGTTTTTTACTGTTTCATGACAACTGTTAATTGCATTTGATGAGAAGAACATAGTCACAGCAGGGCTGATGGATGGATTCTCATCTGAGCAAATCTGGATTAATCTATAGCCCTAAGGTTGTGATCCATAACACATTTGAAATCAAATTAAAAATCAAGACTGCTATTAAAATGGGATGTGTGTTCATGGTGAAAGTCATTTGCTATCATTTTGGCATCTTTTTCATTCTCTTAGAGCATCTAGTGTAGCTCTTCAATTTCAATTATTTTTTCATAATTATAAGAAAAGTTTTTGCACTGGGAAATATTCCATCTGGAAGATTTCCAAAAGAAAATATTTCTTTTGACATTTAAAATCAAATTCTGCAACGGTTTTTAATTCCTACTAGATTTAGATAAGCCATTTGATTAAAAAACCATCCAGAACTTCCATCTCCCAACAGTGTACTGAAAAATTCAGGACCTCATTGTAATTATTTAATTAACTATTGTCGAGGGTTTTTTCCCCTCATACGTGCTATGAAAAAATACTGATTTTGGCAGGCTTTCAGCATCTGGGCCCGTGTGGCTCAGCAGAAATGCTCAAGTAAGGGAGCAAATGGAGTTTGTTACATCTGTGCTACACAGGTTTTCCCTCAATGGGAAGGAATGCCCAGCCTGCCAACCCCACAAGCTGGAATTAACCCCCCTAAGGGAAAAGGTCAGCTCAGAACAGACCCTCCCCAGGGCTCTCAATCTCCTGCACATCTTCCTGAAGGAGAGGATTTCCCCCTTCAGATGCTTTGGGAAGGCAGCAGCCCAAGGGCTGTGGGATGGGGGCTCAGGGCTCCATCAGAGCACCTGAATTATAGCAGACAACATTTGTCTTTTTTCCAATTAATAGCTGTAGCTCTTTTTCCAGTTAATAAGTGTTCAGCTTCTTTCTTTAATCCCTCCTTTCCATCTGTGTAAAATGTGTGGGAGGAACTCCCTGTGGAGGGATCTCCCCTGGATTGGAAAAGCTGTTTGGCTGCAGGAGTGGTGGCGGGGACATCCACCCACAGACACCCAGAGAGACCCCAGACACCCCCAAGCACCCCCTTTCCCCCCGGGGAGCTGGCAGGGGCTTCAGTGGCCTTTCAGCAGCAGCAAAAGCAGCAGCTCCTTGTCCTGCCTTCACAGCACGTGGGAGGTGGCAGCTGGTGCATCCCTGCCCTGTGGGGTACTGGGGATAATGGAGCTGCTTCCCTGATTAACTCTGGCAGCGGCTGCTGAGTTAATTAGTGGGCAGATATAGGATACTAGGCATTACTAATTTGTCCACAAATGCAGCTTGGAGCTGAGTGGGTTTGGGGTCAATTTCATCCCTGCTGTTAACAAAAATAATTTTCAATATCTGTTTCGAAATGTTTCAAGTTCCTGTTTGATGTTTCTGCTGTTTCCACTGTGAGATTCCATCATGGGGTTCAATCTACATGAGATTTCAGTTCAGTCTTCCTGCATGGCTGCACTTCACATCCATCTGGTCCTGTTTGCTCATGTCTGGACTTGTCCCTTGCCCTTGACAGGCGTGGTCATTCAGGTTTCATCTTCCCACTAGGAAGGGGAATCTTGCTTGTTCTGAGTGAGGGAGATCCAGTTAAGCATGAGAGGCTGCTGAGAGGTGCTAGAAATGATTCATTTAGTGTGGTTGCAGAAGCAGAGGCTTGTTCTGACAAACACACAAAGGCAGAGATCTCCCAGGACCCAGCTGCTATAGAAAGGACAGGCAGGACCCTCAACCAAAGCCTTGAGTGATTTCCAGGGAGCAACCATTCAGGTTTGCATGAACTTGGAGCACCCCAGTGAGAATTCCTGTCCTTGCAGCTGGAGAAGAGCCCTTACCAAATGTTCATTAGGGCAGTAACCACCCAGCCACTGGGCTGTGCATCAGCAGCTCCATTTCCTGCCGGTTCCAGGTACACAGATGTTTTCTTTGGGAGTGTTGTGGAGGCTGCAAGTGGTTTGGATTGGGATATTGCACCCATGCTGTGTCTGCTTTCAGATGCTCCTTCTGTAGGACATCAGAGATGGCACCTTCTGAGTGGGTGATGGAAAATGGGTGGAGTTAAAAGGGAGAAAGGCTGAAAATGGGGTTACCTGTTAGTTACTACTCAGTTACTCATCACAGAGGAGGAGTTTTCTTTCTTTTTTCCTCAGTGGTTGCTGAGTCAAATGTGCATATCACACTTTACCAAACAAGTCTGTTCTGCATCCTTATGCAGAGCATTTCTTGCTTGAAGATGGAGTCAATTACCCTGCATGTGTTTACCCAGCCCGAGGAGCCTGCCTGGCTCCCATCTATATTTCATCAGCCTCAACACTCCCCGAGGCTTGCAGCACTTTGCTCTGCCTGCAGTGAAGGGCTCCTGCACTGCAAAAGCAGCAATGACTCAAGAGAAACACACAGACAGATGAAGTTGCCTGGATTTAACATCTCCTGGCAGCCTTGGCCTTATCCCCTTAATGCTGGGTGGCATTTGGATGCTCTTTTCAGCAGCCAGGTACCAGCTGATATTTAATCTACCTGCCACTGGGCTGATGTAGAGAACAAGCTGCTCCTCACACCCTAGGCAAGTTGGAAGCCAACAGCAGCACTGACCCCCTCCTGCCATGCTGTGGTGTCTTTTCCATCTTTAATTCATAGAATGGTTAACTCAAGGTCTCTGAAAACTTCTGGCTCAGCAGTACAGTCAGTGCAGGCTCACAGGATACTGCCAGCAGTTTGCCTTTGATTTTCAGCAGCCCTGCTGATGAGGTTTCTGTCTACCCCCTCAAGATGCTGTCCTTCAGCCCCAGAAATGTTGCTGTCAGGAAGCTTTGCCTAAAACTTCAGCATCAGTTTGGATTTCAGGCTTTTGCACCTGCTGCAAGTGTCTCAACAGAGCAAGGCCCAGCTGGACAGTCCCTGTACACTGCCCAGTGGTTCATGGAGAAGAGAAACTCCCCATATCTCTTTGAAGAACATGTTCCTTCCCTCTGGTCAAAGAATGTTCACCCAAAAATTTTATCCTCGGAAGAAAAGGGATCTGTTCTGGAAAAATTAGAAATGTTTGAGAAGCAAATGTTTTCCTTTGTCCATTTACACCAAAAATTACTGAACCCACTGCTAAACTTTGAATCCTCAGTGAAAAACAGCCAAATTTTCAAGAAAGATATTACTTATGTGAAGAAAAAAAGCATTATTAGCCCCTCTTTTTTCATAGAAAACCAGTCTCTCTTTTTTTAATGCTTTTTCCTGCTTTATCAGCCTGATGAAACAAACAAGCAAGGAGTAGAAAACACTTCAAGTTGATTTTTTTAACCTTCAGAGTTATTCCCCTGATTTCTAGTAGATTCCCCATTTTCTGGGCTCTTATTCAGAATCATGTGGAAGAAATAATGTCTGTTCCTCTCAGCAGGACTGTATTTTTAGAAGGGATACACAAAAGAGAGGTAAGGTGATTTTTCTTCAAGTAACATATGGGCTTTCCAATAGTGATCCTATTTTTTATTATTTTGATTTTACTTTGGGATTGAAATACAGAGGGTCTTGATGGTATTTGAACCCATCTGTGCCCATGTGTGATTTCTTTATATTGCTTTTATTGTGGAAAGAATAAATGACACATAAGAGTTAAATCTTCAGTCACTGGGTAGTGCAGCTCTCTTTTCCTGCAGTTGGGATCAAGCCAAAGGAATAATCTTGTGTATCTATGCAATGCATATCTCTGAAATCTCCAGCTCATATTGCTCTGGGATC
This sequence comes from Notiomystis cincta, assembly GCA_013398075.1. Taxonomy (NCBI): domain Eukaryota; kingdom Metazoa; phylum Chordata; class Aves; order Passeriformes; family Notiomystidae; genus Notiomystis; species Notiomystis cincta. The sequence continues at coordinate 43,587 of VZRX01004377.1, read as the reverse complement.
TGAACACAGGTGATTTTATGATAGTTAATACCTTCTTTAATTAGGAACATAATTAAATATAGTCTGATCTTACCCGTTTCAGAGTTGATCAGCTCAGGGGATTGATTCAGATTCTCCAGCTCTCTGTTCACACAGTCTGCTACAGCAAGTAAAGCAGGGGTGATGCTTAGCACCCTTTGGAGTATAGACACTGCTCATCAGCATCCCAGAGCTCAGGGGTGAACAGACCAGCAGCATGAGCCAAGGTTGCTGGTAAGTTCCTAAAAAGTGTATGGAATGTGTTAAAAAAATACACCCCACAGAATGTCTGAGCTAGAAAGGAGCCAGGGAGGGCAGGGAAGCTGGAAAGCTTGGCCACCTTGGAGCAGAGAAAGTCAGCAGTGCCTCAGCCATCTGCAGCAAAGCAGCAGGAGATGTGTCAGGTTAGAGTGGAAGTGAGTCTGAGAAGGAGCTGCTCTGTGGCTGGGGGCAGGTGCTGAGGGTGCTGTGCACCAGGATCAGCAGTTCTGCCTTCACTTGGCAGCCAGGGTTTACTCTACCAGAAGAAATCAGCCCTGTCCATGAGCCAAGGGAGCTCTCTGAATGATGTCATGCTGCAGGGGAACCCCTTGCTGCAGAGACCACAGTCAGTGCTTCCCTCCTGCAAAGCGCCAGGGATGGGAGAAGTCCAAGACAAGCCAGGCAAAACTTCCCTGCCCTGTACCAGGGGCTCTGTGAGCTCCCCCTGGCTCTCAGGGAGAGGTGGGCACCCCGAGTGAGAGGGGCAGCAGTGGCTGTTGGTTTGTAGGAGCAGCCTTGGGGTTATACAGGCAAATATGAGTGTGGGTTCACAAAGCCCTGCTGGGTTTGCAATCCACTGCAGAGAGTGGCACCACTCTGCTGCCACCCAGCTCTGACCACAGAGGGGTTCCCCCAGAATTTACAGCACTCAGAGACAGCAACAGATTGGGAAGCCTCAGGGAGAGACATCTTCTTTGTTTCCAACAAGTGAGGAGAGTAATTTCAAAACAATTAGGGGGACTTATTTCCTAGAGAAGATCCTGCTCATCTCACAGCAAATTCCCAAGGTATATTGCTTGCATACAGGAAACCTCTGCAACCTTCTCAACTCTGCATCAAACCCTGGTACCCCAAATTCAGGCACTGTGCAGCTGGTGCTGAACAGAGACCTCCTGCAGAACCTTGGAAGGAGAGCCTAGATGAGGACAGCTGGACAGGGGACACTTAGGAAGCAGGTAAAGCTGTCACCTACATTCTGTAGAGGATGGACACACCTTTTAGACACCAAATTTTATGAGAAAGGAAACCACAAGGAGCAAAATGCCTCACCTGGAGGTTGTTGTACCCAGCTCAGATTAGTTTGGAGGTATAGTGTGGTTTTTTATTGCTCTCTAATTGTGTGGAAAAAAGGCTTTACCTGGATCCTACAGGTGTGTGAGCAGCCCTGCACAGCAGCACATGGCCATGGGAAGCAGTGAGCAGGGAATATCCATGTAGCTGTGGCATGTGGCCCAGGACTGCCTCCACTAAAGGCCATGGGCCAGTCCTGGGGAAAAGTCTGGGCACCAGCACCTCAAAGTGTGGAGGTCTGGGCAGGAGCCAGCCCCAGTCATGGGTTATTGGTAACTGTGGAAGCTGCCACTGTGTCCAACCCTCAGCTTCTCTACAGGGAATTGAGACACTTGTTTTATTTGGAAATAACAGAGCCTTCCACAGACCAGTTTTAAAACCCATCTCATCCCAATCCCAGCAGTGAACCCATTTGGTGTGGAAAACAGGCAGGCAGTGCTTGGCCCTCTTCCAGCGTGGAGCTTAAACCACAACAGGCATGTCAGAGCCTTCAGCTCCCAGCTCTGTGCCTGTCTCTAGATCTGTCTGAGGTTTTCATGTGTGCAGGAGCTGTGGAGACTCAGCTCTGTCCTTGTTCCATATTCATCACCTGGATTCCTCATATCTGTGCCTCGCTGGAAAAGCTGGTGAGGGAATTCAGTGCTCAGGCAAAGCACCAACTTGACAAGCCTGAAACCCAACCTCCTCTACAGCACAAACACACCAGTTTTCCCAGGCAACAGCATTTGGGATGGCCCTGTCCAGCTGAGATGCAACATCAGCTACCTCTGTTCCCAGGTATCTCACAGCATATTTGGAAGGCAGAAAGCACTCAACCCCATTCCCAAAATGGGAAATAGATACAGAGGTGGCAGTCACACAGAGCCTTACAAAAATTCTGTTCCAGAGAAAGAACTTGCTATGTAAAATGTCCAAATTTGATATGTTAATCATGGGTCCATGGTTTCTCCTGCCATCACTTTCCTGCAGGGATCTCATGCAAGCAGGAGGGGGACTGGTCCTCTCTTGCCCCTCCTGCCTGGCTTGCAGTGGCAGGATCTGTTCCTGCAAGCTTGGCCCTGAGGGTTTCTGTGCTCTGGCTGCTTATTCCTGGGCAATGAGAAAGATTTTGCAGCCACCAGACTTTACATTCATCACTAAAGTGCCACCAGAAAGCAGCTTTTGCCTATCCAGTCTGGCTTAGCTGAAAGGCTTGATATCCACCTCCTGTCTGTCAGCCATTCCCTGGCTCCTTGACAAGGAAGTGTGAGGTTACACTTTGATAAATAACTTCTGATCATCACCTGCTTGCCACTTTCTTCACCTGGGATATTCTATCCTCTTTCCCCTGAAGAGGCACTAGTGTGATCTGCCTTGAAATATTTGTTATCCCCTTGAAATTTGCCAGCTAATCCCCCCAGGCTTGTCATCTGGAGGACACCTGCTCTCACACTCCACTTCTTCCTGCCTTCTCCCATATATCATCCAGGATTCCTGCTTCTAGCAAAAGTCTTGAATTTATTTTATCTTAGCTTTACTCCAGGTGTGATAGACTATAATTCTCTTTTCCCTGTGGGGAGCAAAAGCCATTGTGCTGAGATTTCACTTTATCTTCTGGTGTCATTTCTGTGTCAATGGTCCCAGTGTAGCAGGTGAAAGGAAAGTCATTCCACAGCCTTCCTGTTACTGCTACCCAGGACTGACAGCCCAGGGAAACATCTGGCTTGGGATCTCCTCTCTGACAGCTGGCAGCAGCAAATATGTCCAAGAAAACTTCTTGGTGGATACTTACAGATCAGCCTACACCACAGTGAAGTTTTCTTGATGTTTGCCTCATGTCTTCAAGAACTTACTTTTCCCAGTAGAAAAAAAAATGTTGTGGAAAAAGAAACTCAAATGAAACTGACCTTCTTTCCCTCAAATACATCCAATCCCTTCTTTATAATGCTGCCAAGACTTGCCTTTTATCCCCAGGACCCCCACAGGTTAGTGTGTAAATAGGCATTTCCCTGTGCAAGACTTTAATCTCTTGCCTTTCAAATTTCTTAAATATCCCTTGGTCTCCTATTATGAGACTGCAAGTCCATCTCATTTACATTTTGAGGACAAAGAGACTGTTGGGTTTTTTCTTTTCTTCCCCTTTGCAAGAGATATTTTCCCTGTCCCAAAACATGCTTGGAAACAGAGCCCACATGGAGGGTAAGGAAGGCAAACACTGCATGGAGACCCTTTAGAAGCTGCTGTCTTGTCCTGCCCCCCCTTCCACCCAACACAGGTCTTGGGAGTGTGCTAACCTGGCAGCCACTTGGCCAGCAGAGCCATGTGCCAGTGGGTGACTCCAGTGTGTCCTGACAGAGCCTTGCAGGGGTGGCAGCTGGCGTGGGGCTGAAGGGAGGAGTGACCACGGAGCTCTGTGCGGTGGGGAGGAGCGGTGTCAGCACAGGATGATGTGGCAACACGTGTCAGGCTGTGCTGACTGCAGATGCTGCCAAATTCAGGAGCTCCCCTGTGAGTCCTGGGAAGGCAGGAGCTAGAGGGAAGCCCATGCTCCCTGATCCCATGCATCTGCTCACTGGAGGCCAGCTGGAGGAACGCTGCTGTGGGGAGGTGTCTTGGGGTGATTCTGTGACCATCCCGTAGTCCCCATCACCCGCTTAAAGATTTTGTATCTTTAAACTGCAGCCAGGAGAACTCTTCAAAGCAGCTCACTTGACCTTGCAGCCAGAATGTTTACATATTTTTACCTGGCTTGGGACTTTTTTTTCTGCCAGTAACAGAGGAGGGGGGTTTTGCTCTCAACCTTTTGGCTTTCAGCTGGAGAGGGATTGAGATTGGCAAGAGGGGGCACTTGAATCCTGGCAGCCAGTCCCTGACATGCTTTTCAAGAGCAGCTCTTTGAGGCTTGCTGTGCCTGGCTCTGCAGCACACAGAGCATGGCCAGCTCTCCTGGAGCTCTGGGCTATCAAAAGGACAGGCAGCCAAAACGTCCCTGAGGAGCCTGGTGAGGGTGGATCTCAGTGTGTCAGGATGAGGACTGGAAGCTGGGCAATAACACACTGACAGATGAAATGCTCACATGGGGCCAAATGCAGCTGTCCACCTCAGTTCTCCTGCTGACATGAAGAGCTGGGTTCTAGCTGAGGTGTGGAGAGGGCTGAGGGAAAGGGTGTCTGGATACCAAAGAAGATTTTGCAAGCAGGCTCAGGGCAAGTGGAGAGCAGCCAATATGTACATGAGGCAAGTCCCAGACTCCCAGCAGGAAGGAAGATGATGAAGTTCCTTGTTGCTTAAATTTTGCAGAGAGCCATATTCCTCCATTAAACTCACTCCCAGGGAGCCTACAGCTGGTATTTCTACTGTAAAACTCCTTGAGCTGGGTTTTGGGAGCAGGGAGAGGGGTGCCCCTCACTTCAGTATCTGCAGAAAGGAGCACACTTGGACCAGGGACAATGGGGACAGCCAAAAGATACCTGCCCCCCCACCTCTGCAAGCCAGAGCATCTCCTTTGCATGGGCATGCTTGAGTTTCAGGATCTCTCTCAGTTGCCTTCTCATTTTTAGGGAGCCTGATGACTGTTAGTGTCCTTAGTGTGTCTTCTTTGGCTACAGCTGAACATGAGAGCTATGAAACATGCCGGAAATATTCTTGATTCTGATCAGAAACAGCACACTGAAGGTCATTCACAGGAGAGACTGACCTTGAGAGCACAATTTCAACATCATAGTGGTCTTGGCAAGGACAATCTGGAGTCCAGAAAGGTGAATTTTGAGCTCTCCATCAGTGGTTACAAGATCCTCTTTTCAGTTATGCCTGTATTTCCCTCCATAATCTCTGACAGGTAGAGAAAACAAGTTACTACATCTATTTTGCAGACAAAGAATTCAAGCTAAGAGTAACTAAATATCTTGCTTTAGGTTAATCAAGCCATTTGTGGCATTAGAGAAAACTGAAAAGAGTCCTTGGTCACTAAGCCATCTTTCCTCTAATCAAACCTATCTGAGTCCTAACAAATGTCTGCACAGGCATGTATTTTTCAAATTTTTTTTTTACTTTTTTCAAATATTACAGAGAAATTCCAGGTAAAACACAAGCAGAAGTTGCCTGAATTCAACTCTCCTGGCATAAATTCCTCTGATGGCAGTCTGATTTTAACTCCCATCTGTACTGTCGCGTCCCTACCCACAGGCATGAGTCACACTGAGCAATAAATAACAGCTAAATCCTTCTTCTGCCTCGACAGGTGATGCTGAGGATTTTCTCTCTGTGTACACATGAGTGTAGTGCTACAGCCTGATGATGTATTGTGGCCATTAATTTGGAGAGATGAGGCTTTTTCATCATTAATGTCCAACCTGAATGCAGGAATTTATTTGTGTGTTTGGGAAGGAAATGCAGAACCTTCTCACTGCTAGGAAGTGCTGAGCCTAACTGGGGGTTTATTGTTTGTTTGTTTTTCTTCTTTTTACTGGCTCAAGGCAACATTAGTTTCCAAGACTGTTATGCCTTTTTCTCTCCCTACCTTTCTGACCTCCACCCTCCCCTGCCTTGACCTGCCTCCTTTCCTGTATCTCATTCTCTGCTGTTATTTTCTCTCATTCTTTGGCTCCTGCAGAATCTTCTCCTTGTTTCAGTTTTTTCCTCCTTTCCTCCTCTGCTCCACAGAGGCACAAACATCATTTCAGAAGACACTGAGACAGCAAATGCCCCATGGCACAGCTGAAAGCCACAAGACTTTGGGTTGTCAGAATATTGGCCAAGCTTAAGGCTCTGTGTAAATGAGATGCTCTTACCAAGACCTGTCCTAAAGGCTCCTGCAGGAACAAGAGAGGAATGAGGGAGGCTTAGGAAAAACCTCTGCCAGGCAGCCCAACTCTCCCTAATGTTAAGGGGCCCATTACATGTGCTTAAATTGTCCATTCTCTCTTCTGCAGGTGCAAAAACACTGCTGGGTGCTCTTTTGAGTTGAAATCCTTCATGAGTATAAAAACACAAGTATAAACGCAGAGTTGCTATTTGTAAGGTTGCTCATAAGTTGGTGACAAAATATTCCAGGCCCTATGGTAATTTTTTATGACTTCCTACAAGGTGCTGGTTTCAAAAGTAGGTTCTTCAAAGATCTGAGAATCTGAGATGTTTAAGGTACAGCTCAGGCAGGCTTTGCAAATTGCCTCCTTACAGAAGAGGACACCACTTTGTGGGTGTGTTTTGTTTGTGCTGCAGTGATATGTGTGGGGCACACAGTGAATTTGATGGCTGGATAATGGAATCTGTGGAATGATCATGGCTGCTACAAGGTTCAGGTCTCCTCAGTAGTGTTTCATGTTAAAAAAAGGTTAAACTAATCAAAATGCCATCAACATGAATGGAGCAAAAGCCATTGCTCCAGTACTTTCCTTGCCAGTTAACCTTGAAAGGAGTCTCTTTAAATTTGCTTCTGCTTGCACTTGTATTTCTCCACAGGCAAGGTGCATAATGAACAGTGCATTTGCAATTTTGAAAGCCCTTGAGGCCACAATACAATTGTATTGGAGGTCTTATGCAGAAAAGAAAGAGGCTGGATTCAGTTTGAGAACCACCCCTTTTATCTGATCTCATAATAACTGTGCCCCTTTAGGCCTGATCATTGGGGAGCCCCGAGGGGAAACACAGGGATCAAGCCTATTAAAGGGCATGATGGAAGCATAAGGTTGGCTGTGTCTGTGACAGGCTGCAGGGGATTTCTGGGAAGGAGTGAGAGTTCTGGCACGGCCACTGTGTCCGTACACTTCAGTGGAGCTGGCGAGCAGCTGTCTCCAGAGACCTTTGCCTGAGCATCCTGGGCTGGGGAAGAGCTGTTCCTGATGGCAGGAGTGGTTTCCAGCCTGTGGAAATGTCTCTCCTAGAGCTCTTTCTCAACACACTCCAGTGCCACAGAAAACAGGAGATTACAACCCTGCAAAGGCTGCAGTAAATTATTTTGTCTCTGTTAGTGGGGAGGCTGATTGGTCCCCAGCATGGGCAATAACTGATGGCTTTTGTCAGCACCTAAAGCACCACAGACACCTCCCATCTGAAACTGGGGATGATGAGACATCCTGGCCACGGCACTGGGAGCACTGGGCAAAGGGTCCTTTTGTGGCACAGCTCTCTGAAGACACTTTGGCTGCATGGATCCAAAGGGAAGGGGCAGCAAGGCAGAAAGGAGGGAAGGACAAGAGTGGGGAGTGCTGGGGGCAAACAGACACAGGAGGCCTCAAGGCTGCTCTGTTAGGTAGAGGAAGGAAAAAGAAGGATAGAGGTATTTAATAAGGATACTTGCTCAAATAAAATCCCTCCTGAAAGAAAGCAGTACTTAGAAATCACTCAGGGTTTTTCTGCTTTCATGACTCTGTCACTGGAGCAAACCTATTCATCACAGCCATGTATTAATGAATTAGTTAATTAAGCGGCTCATTATTTAATAACTCAGGTTGCAAGTGTGATGAAATAAAAATCCCCTTTGTAGCCAGAGGCAAATCTTTGCCAATAAGCTAAGCAGTTTATAGTTAATCAGGGATGTTTGCTGTCTGACACAGGCAGAATCTGCTGAATTGCAAGCAGTTTATTTCCAAGGTTATTGCTCACACTCCTCTCTGGGAGCTCATCAGGGCCTCCAAGCCCAGCAAGGTTAAACCTAATAAGCTGTCCAAGGGCAAACACAGGTACAAATGCTCAAATTCATGAAAGGGCACCAGGGCACTGTTGTTTCTGAATAAACATCCAGTTTCCTATTGGTTTATGCTGCCAGGTGCAATGCTGATAGAGAGGCTGGTTTATTAACAAGCAGTAAAGTTTCAAAGATTCCAGCTCGTTATGATATTTAAAAAGACAAGGAAAGAGCAGAAACATGTGCTGATTGTTTGGCTCTGATATGGCTCCCACAGGTGATCTTGGGAAAACTCCTTTATTTGCATCTACATTGGGATACTTCTGAGTATTACTTGGTGTCCAGGTTGGGGTTTGTGCCTCAGCTCCACATTAAGGAAAATGTCTGTGGGGCAGCAAAGCTCACCTTTATCTTGGTCATCATGTGGAGGATAGCTGGGCTTGAAGATGGGAATAAATTCTTACCTTGCTGGTCCACAGGGGCCTCTGGAATTTGGGGGACAGCACACAGCATCTCCATTTCTAGTTCCATGCTCAGATACAGTTTTAGTCTCTCTCTGTCTTGAGTCCTGATGTGCAAAAAAACCTGGGAACTTTTCCCAGCCTCTGATGGGACTTTGTGAGCCCTGTAGGCTGCTTAGATACTGTGATAATGGGAGAGGAGGAGAAGAGGAAATAGATATCTAGAAGAAGTTTAGACCCCATGAGTAATTTCTGAGCTAAAAAATTGTTAATCTCAGTAAAATGGCCAAATTCCAGTTCAAGCATATGCATGTCTAAGTTTTCTTTGGGTAAATTACCATTTCCACAAAACTCTGGCACATAAAAGCAGACACTCCTCTCCCACCAGCCCTCCTGCTGTGGTTCTCCTCCATCCTCCATGGTTTTGTTCTTTTCCCCTTCACCACCTCCCTCCTGACTAAGCTCTCAGCTGTGACTTCTCCCTGCATTTGCTCCTTGAAGCAAGTCTGTTCATTATTTATTAGCTACCATACTCTTACACCATCTGTCTCAACTCATTATCCATATTCAGCTTGTCAAATTGACCTTTTATGGCCTTTCTCTGGAATCCTAATGTGTAGTCTGTCCCTCCTTATATAGATATGTGTTGCTAAGCCGTTCCTTTCCAACTCCTACTGTTAAACATTCCTCTCTGTATCTATCTCCTGAACACCCAACTTGCTTGTCTGTGCCCCTAACTTCAGAAAAGCTGTTTATTCTGCTTGACTGATGCTTGTTCCTTGTTTCATCTGCTGCATGTTTGCTGTGCCAGCTTGCTGTAGCACATACTGTCTTAGATATGACCTTTAAAGCATCTGCACCAACAGAGTATCAGACTTTAAGATATAATCTCCCTCTGACAGTCTGGGGGACTTTGTGTCCCTTAGTTCATAACATGGTATAGTGGATTACAAGCTGAATTCAGCCCACAGCCACGTTGCTGTGAGAGTCACCACCACCACCACATAAGGCAATGGCATTTTGGTGTGCAATGTGTTGGAAAACAGAAATCTCCCCCAGTGGGATGGGTGAGAATGAAAAGATGTGAAGGCATTGGAGCAGTGCAGCCAGATTCTTACTCAGCATAAACCAGGACAGTTCAATCAGACAACTGAACTATTTGTGTTCATACCCTGTCCATCCCTGCTTTCAAATCCAGGGACTACTCTAAATGCTTCAGCTTCAAACACAATGGTTTCTCCTCACAGAACATTGTGTAATGCAGGACTGTGGGATCAAAAGGTGCAATAAGTATTTTCTCCTGGTGGAATAAACACACACAGCGTGCACCTGCCCAGAAATGTGTAAAACCCACCACAGATCAATAGAGATTATCTAGAACCTGTTTTCAACTTCAGTTCAATAGACTCTGCAGCAGAGAATTTTGAACTAAAATGCTTTCTCTAAATAATTAATCAGGTCTGTTGGTAACACACTAAATTACTCCAGCTCTGGTTTCCCTGCATTTGTTGATGTATCAGGATTGCATCAGTACCAGTCTTTCCCGATCTCCAGTGTGAGAGCAGTGAATAAATGGGTCCTGTCCCAGAGACCCTGGCAGCATCTCTGAGCAAATCAATGTTTTTTACATTGCACAGAGGACTTTTACCCTGCATGTCCTACCTGTGCTGTAGGGGAGCAATCAGTAGGTGCCACCTGGACTGCTGAAAGTGAGTTCTTTGAACCGAATGATTTCAATTCAATGACTTTCAAATATCTTGCTCTTCCTTACAGAATCTGTGGCACAGATAGCTCACTTAATGAGCTCCATGGAGAGTTTTTGAACCTGTGTTACATATCTATCAAATAATTTCTTAATAGTAAAAAAAGTTTCAGGATAAACTAGTTGTACCCTTAGTTTTCCCTTAATACAGTGCTCTCCTCTGAAGCTACAACAAAAGACACCTCTTTTTCCACAGTTCAAAGCAAATTCTTTCTAAAGGTAGGCTCTGCTACAGACTTTGATTTTTAAATCTCTTGTTGCCCAGACCCAGTTAGCCTCCTGTGTTTGCAGCCACAGTTGATTGTTGGAGCCATTAACACATAATTTTATGCCTGAAAAACACATATTGACCTGGCCTTCCATATAATCTTGTTGTCTTTGATGGCAAAGAAGTTCCTTTTTGCTTCCAGCTACCATGCCAATGAGTAAGAAAACTAAACTCATATACCCTCCCTGATTTTTCTGAACAAGAGCAGAAAAGAGACCTCAGAAATTATGCTGGGTCTGGTATTGCTCCAGTTGCAATGGGTTTTCAACCTGAGTCCATGATATCGTCCTTCATCAAGAATGCTTGATGACCATGGTTTCTTTTGGACATTAATTGCAAAGACATTCTACTTCCAGTCCTGTGACACTGAAGAGGAATCAGATGGAATTATTTTCCTAAGGATACATAGAGTGCTCCTTTAACTGCCTAAAATCCCATAGAAACTTGCATCCCAAGGTCTGATCTGTATTTCAACAACAACAACAAAAAGAGACCAGGTCCTCAGCTGGTTAAATCACACTGATTCACTGGCCAGTGTTCAGATCTGAGAACATCCCCTGGAAATTCCCCAGGGACTCTCTGCTCCTCACCACTCATTGGAATACATGATGGAAAGGCAAAGGAAAGTGGCTGCTGAGGACCTGCAAGAGATGTGATCTATTTCGGTACAATCACCCCTAAAATAATGGTCAATCATTGGGTTGAGTTGGGGGTTTTTTGATTGAGTGATGGCCTCCACAGCCAACTTTTGAAAGTGTTTCAGAGTCCTGTGCTCTGAGACTTTTCTCCTGTTATTTTGGCAGGGAAAGAGAGATGCAAAAAGTCAAGCAAGAATTAATAAGGTTTAGGGCTGAGCTGTAACAGGGATGGCACCAGATGCATTTATAATCCTTGGCTATGAAGGCAAGAGCTACTGTTATTACAAAACATTTTTTTCTACAGTTTGTGGATCAATAATATATCAGGGCTTCCACCTTTCCCTGGCCATTTCCCCCTTTATTCTGAGCATAGTTTGGACCATTAATCCCTGTTCTTGCTCCTCGACTTCCAATTTCACTTGGTTTCTACCTTTTTGCATTCGAAGCCCCCTCATTTCCTTTTTCTGGCTTCCCTCACATATAAATTCTCTTTAGATCCTGCTGCTTTTCCCTCTGCAGGATCCTTGCCAAGAACCCAGCCTTGCCATCTGTCCAGGAGAATGATGATATTGTTCAGCTCTCTTCTGGAGGTTGAATTGTGTGGCTGCAGCAGCAATTTTTAGCAAAAAATCACCAAAACAACCCAAAAAACCCAATAATAATCAGAACCCTGTGGAAGAAAAGCCCTTTTTTGCCTCACAAAGGTCAGATACTTTTAGTCATATGCTTATAAACAGCAGGATTATTTTCCTATATTGTATTTCTCTGTATTATCTTCTTAAAGGTGCACCTGAAATAATTTTACATCTATGAATGCATAGAGTTCCTGTTACAATTTTTTTTTAGGAAAAACATGCCATTTTCCCAAATCTGAATTATTTAGGGGAAAAAAATAGTTTCAATGAATGTTTCTAATAAAAAATGGATCAAGCAGCTGACAAGATGGCATTTCTTAAATTAAATATTTTGTTTCAGTTTGAAACAAATCTCCATGCACCTCCTTTGTTTTTTATTCCAATGAAAAGGGCAGCTTTGTATAATATAAGATGAAGAATTTATAATAGACCTGATCTGAAAGCATTTTTGTTGTGAATTATGGGGTTGCAGTCTAATTTTTAGATTTAAAAAAAAAATATTATTATTATTTATACTAGTTGGAAAGAAGGAAGTTTTCAAAGTTCTCCTGAGGTAAAATAGCATTTTTCTTAGTTTAAAAAAAAGACTGCAAGACTGCATTGAAAAGCTGACAGAGGCTTGGGAGCACTTTTCCTGGTCCTCATCTGTGAAGCTGGGAGTGCAGAGACCTCTTTTCCTCAAATTCTGGTTTATTTAAGGTTTAAGGTTTTGGGGCCACAAGCTGCCATCTATTCATATATTCATATATTCATATACCCCCAGCTGCAAGGGGTCTGCAATTGCCACCAGAGGAAAGCTGTGCTGCCCTGATGTGGGGTCTGGAGGGACACAGAGATGCCAAGAAGCCAAGGGACAGAGCCCAGGCTGCTCAGCCTGCACCACTTCCACCTACAGCACAGTCATCACTCACTGCCACAGCACTCAGCCTGTCTGATGCTGCTGCTGTCACTGCTGGCTGCCTGAAATCCAGGATGCTGCTCCCCTGGGAGCTGTGATTTGTTTGGCACCTCAAAAATCTGTCCCTTCGTGTGTGTACAAACCATTAATTGTGACCTCATTAAGAATCTGAGATTGGAACTTCACAGAAACCTATTCACAGAATCATCCTTCTCCTCTCAGTGAGCAAAATTTCTTCTCAGGAATTTTCTTACAGTCTGCTTTGTGACTGCAGAATGTCCTTATGGTCACTGTAGGATCTGGGCACCTTCCCATTGCTGTCAGCAGAAAGCAGCTCTGGGGTGAGGATGTTTTGCAGGAGGAGTCATCCTTCAGGCAGAATATTAAACTGCTCTGCCATCTGTTTTACAGGGATTATTTCAAGATCCCTTGAAAGCATTTTTATAGTGTCCCCATCCTGCTCCTTCTCCTTACTGTTCAAATAACCTCTGCCTCCTGCTGCCTCCTCCCCTTCTGAGCAGGCAGAGAAAGGTCCTGGCTGGCAGCTCCCAGCCTGGGCTCTCTCCCTGCTGGATCCACATCATGGATGTGCATCAGGAATTCATTTATGTGTGTGCACCCACAGCTCATGGTCCCACCAAGCAACTTCCTCACTCTCTGTGCTTTTCCAGGAACTCTGTCGTGCCCCAAGGTGCAATATTTCACAAGAAAACCTTTCTCATATCTGCCCTGCTCACTAATTCGACAGGATTTCTGTTCTCTGATAGAGCTCAGCTCTCTGACAAGCCCTGGGCTCTCTTCATTTAGTACCAGGCACAAGAAGCTCACCCTTCTCTGCATCCCTTCCAAGCTCTGCTGCCCTCCAGCCCCCAGTTTATCACCTCAGCATGCCAGACCTGCCTATATGCCCTCTCAGAGATGCAAATGCAAGTATTAATCTGCTTTTTTAAAGCATCCCTTTTCCTAGAGCAGATATAATTTCTATTATGAGGATATCCAAGACTTCAGGTTACTATTTTAAGTGGCAGAGCTCAAATGACTGAATTCCTGGCTAAGTATGCAGCATCTGAGCTAACTAAAGAGCTAAAGAGGACAAGAAAACTGCAAGGTGCACAGTGTATGTTAAAGAAATGAGGAAATGAACTGAATTCTGATGTATTCCAGGTTTCTGTGTCCAACACTCAGTTCAAAGGGCTGTTTTGGGGGGATCCAGAACAAGGTATTCCTACCTCTGCCTTCCTGTCCCTGCAGACTCTGCCTTATGGAGCCTGACATTTGTTTTGTGTTTAAACCTCACTTGTGTGTCTCAGAAAGGCAACTGGCAGTTTAAAAGGGCCAAGAGTTGTAATTAGAATTATTTAGATTGGAAAAGAACTCTGAGGTCATTAAGTCCAACCATTGACCCAGCATTGCCAAGCCCACCACTAAACCATGTCCCCAAGTGCCACATCCACATGTCTTCTAAACACCTCCAGAGGTGGTGACTCCACCACGGCCCTGGGCAGCCTGTTCCAATGCTTGACAACCCTTCTGATGATGCATTTTTCCTAATATCCTGTCTGAAACTTTCCTGGCACAACTTGAGGCCGTTTCCTGTTGTGCTGCTGCTCGTTATCTGGGAGAAGAGACTGACACCCACCCTGCTACAATGGGCTTGGTGTGATGTGTATATTTGTCTCGAGAGCTCATGCATCACTGTGAAGGGTAATTATAGCAACCCAAGCCTGCCATCGTTATGACACATCATGATTTCGCATCTAAATGCTAAATGGGGCTGTTAATGAGTGAGAGCAGCTCAGCTTGAGTGAAAGGGTGTTAAAGAATCAGGTCTGGAGTGAATCAGCCTGTGCATATGCGACAGTGAAAGAAAACAAGTGGTGTGAAATGGGAAAAGTGTAGCGTTCTGAAGTTACAGCCTGCCTCTCTGCACTGCCCCTTCTCCTAGGGTGAGCCCAGAAAATATCCATCCTACAAACTGAATGGGAACCCAGTCACTACTTCTTGCCATGACCTTTCCTCTGAATTTCATGTTCTTCCCCACACAGGTGACTGTCACCAATCTGTGAGACTCATCAGCTCATGTCATTATTTCTTAGGCTGCCCAAGATGTGATTCCATCTGGTAAATGACAATCTTTGTGTGTCAGTGAAAGAGCAGAGATGCTTCAATAGGCCTTTTCTAAGTTTGTGGTCTTTGGTCCTGTTGTTGTGGGAGGCAAAGAGCCCAATTTTGAGCTTCAGCAGCTTTTAAACAGAGAACAAAAGAAAGTCCAGCACTTGGTCTTTAAGAACATACTTTTACCTTTTGAAAAGAGAGATAGAGTCTGTGCAGACTCTGAGTCTGATCAGTTCTGCTATTGATCATTAGTGTTATTGTTACTTTGTTTCCTAAAAGGAGTTTTCCATTCAGTTCTGTAGCAACCAGAAAGGGACAAACACAGTGAGGTCACTGCGCTTCCTGCTCCAACATTTGAGGTCGCTTTGAAGCATGACCTGCCAGCAGATGATTCTTAAAGACTTCCAAAGCAAGGCCTAATGTTCTTTTGCACATATTGTTCTTTTGTTTTTTCTGTTTAAATACAAAGGCTCTTTCCCCTACTTTTCAAAAGAAAATATGTCTCTGTGGAACTACATTTTACTGCCTTGGAGAACATGGTGTTCAGTCATGACACAAATCTTTGTGTAATCAAGAAAGTTACTTCAGGACTGGGAGGTTCTGAGACTCAAAAGTACTTTGGGATTTTTTTAACCATTAAAGGTAACATTCCAGCATTGAAACAAGAGCTGTAGAGCTTTCTTAATTGCTTCTGATGATTGTCAGATGTATTAACTCCCCTGCACATTAACAGCTCTGGTGCCAATGCACTTCTCTTTACTGCTCCCTGCACTGTAGACTCCTGATCATTATAACCTGATCAGAATGCCTTTGGGATTTTAAAAAATGTTTTTCTATTACTTTATTGATCACTCTTTTTGAGCCCTGGAAGAATGCCCTGTTGCCTTTTTCACTTCATGCAAAATGCATGGTGTGATTCAGCACAAAGAAAGGGAAGAGGAAATGCGTTGAATGTAGTGACAAACAGCAGAAGGGCAGAGAAAAGGAAGAGGTTCTGGCAGGCTCTGTAGAGGCTGTGTTGTAATTATGGGCCACAAATATATAGGTAAATAAGCAGAAGTGCAGAGGAAGCTTTTATGAAGTTTCTTGGAGCAGCTCCATGAACACCACAGGCAAGGCATGGCCATTAATCCATGCAGAGAAGTCAGGCCTCTGCTCCTTCCTTACCCTGAGCATTTGGGCTGCCAGCAAATCACAGCATTTGCAGCAGGAGTGATGCCCTTCTGAGCATTTTATTATAGAGAGTGCTACTGAATTTCTTCTCTGAAGTCATTTTAGCTGCATATAGCTCTGTTATTTACAGTGTGTGCTCTTCTATAGGTCAACTGACTGTGTAGGTAACAACACCCACATATCCTCAGGCTTGTGCCTGCCCATGTCAATCCATACCTCATTTACACTTTATTTAGGCAAGTAGCTCAAAGCTTAAAGCAAAGTCCATGTTCTGTGCATGCCTACGCTGTGCTGGCTGCTCTGGCGTGACTCCACTCCCTCTCCCATGTGCTTCTCCTTCCAAACTCTGTGTCTACAGCTGTGTGAGGCAGGGGAACACTGGAGAGCCAGCTGGCTGGAAACTTCCTGGAAAATAATGGAAATCAGGTGTCCAGAAGGACTATGTGTTTAGATGTGTCTTCACTTCCCTTGATTTTCCCTGCAGCCCAAAGCGATTCTGTACTAGCTTTGTTTTTTTGCTCTCTGTGAAAATCATCCCCTGTTGATGTTCAGATATGGGGAGAAGAGAGCTTGGTGTGACTTTTGGTGGCTTTATCTTGGCAGGCACTGCGTGCCAGTTGTACATCTGGCATACAGATGGACAGACACTAGGGAAAAAAATAAGCCAATAAATAAAATTAATTTGGGGATCTGGATGAAAAAGAAAACCAAGATCATATTTTGTCTCATTATGATGTTAGCCAGTTGTAGGCACCAGGGAGGAGTGTGCTCTGAGGAGATGATGGAAACATATTTAGCAATCTGAGAGCTCTGTTCCAGCAACCCAGCCCGGTGCTGTTCTGCTCTCTGTGGAAAGCAGGACCACATATGGGAGGCAGGACTTCCAGGAATGACAGAAATTGGGACCACATGGTACTTTACATCCTACTTCGGGTTCCCACAGAAATTGGTACATTTTAATGCTCTGGTTTTTCCTAGGGCTTTGGGTTTTGATGATGCAAAAACATTCCTTTGTTGCCATATTTTTTCGAAGGAAAAGCATGTATTCAAAATGTTGGCCATTAAACTCAGTGCATGTGTGCCTGCAAGCTTACTGCTGTCTCATTGCTATTGTTTCCTCTTTCTCAGGACATGACCTTCAGCACCAGGATGTATCAGGAAAAACCTGTCAAATCCTCCTAGCTCCGCGGCTGTGCCATTCGCTGTTCCCTCGCTGTTCCCCAGACTCCAGCTTTTCTCACCCAAAGCACAGAAGCCAGCAAGTCACAAATGACAGCTGAAAAGTGAAGCATTACCAAAAGCAGCGTGAGACTCTGTCAAAGAGAACCTTTATATATAACTCTCCTCCTGAGCCTGGGAAGCTGCGCATCCCATCCCTTCCAAAGAACGGGGAGAAGATATGCTCAAGTAACCGACACCAGAAACTGCACGAAAATCCACACACATTTTAGAGTATCTACACACAGCATTTAGAATTCTCTGTTCAGAATGGATGATGGATATAGAAACACAAACCAGGTCTCAGATGACTACAGGTACCAGGATGGCAACTACGAGGCACCCAATGACGGCTACTACCGGGGCGGGGACGAGCCCGCGCAGGAGGAGGACGCCCAGAGCGATGTCACAGAAGGCCACGATGAGGATGATGAGGTCTATGAGGGGGAGTACCAAGGGATCCCACACCCAGATGACATTAAGGAAAAGCAGAAGAAGCGAGCCCCTGCTGTGGCTGATGAGTACAGAGACCGTGCTGACCTCATGGCCGAGAGGATGGAGGACGAGGAGCAGCTTGCGCACCAGTACGAGAACATCATTGAGGAGTGTGGCCACGGACGCTTCCAGTGGACTCTCTTCTTTGTTTTAGGGTTGGCACTGATGGCAGATGGGGTGGAGGTGTTTGTGGTTGGATTTGTTCTTCCCAGTGCTGAGAAGGATATGTGCTTGTCCAGTTCCAACAAAGGGATGCTGGGTAAGTGCCACTGGCAAACAGCTCTTCTAATGCAGTGAGCAGCATTTTTCCTAGAGACCAGCTAATTTCAGGACCTTCTGATGACTTTCTTCTCGTGTTGTATATCATGCCTAGTCATGCCTGGGTAGATCTGACTCGAGGGGTTCACATGCTCATGAAGAGACACCTCCCCAAAAGCAGCAGAATTGTACCAGAAAGTGCTGTGGCCCCAGTGCTGGTCTGGTCAAGGCAGTTCACAGTCTACAGGTCCAGAGGGAAAAACTCAAAGGGATGGTCAAGGAAAAATAAGTGAAAAGTTAAAGATGGATATAGTGACTCAAAATTCAAAGTTGTTAGAAACTACAGGTTTCCCTTTTCCTCAGCTCAAAGTCCCAAATGGCAAATCAACCATGCAGTCAGTTTCTTCTCAGTTTGCTCATATGTCCTGGATCAGATGCAGTCAATGGAGGTTTCTTTTTAGTTCTGTGGAATGCAGTTAAAGTGCAGCATGCAGATGAAAGCTGAGGCTACTGGCAACATCCCTTTTGCATCACTATCGACATCTCCCTGAGGTCAAAATACAAGGCTTAGTTATTGGGAGTGAGACTGGGTGGAAAGGTTTGGATGAACAATATTTTCCCTTGAACAATAGGCAAGCCAAATTCCATCAGCCAAAGAGAGCAAAGCCTCCCAGATCTCCAAGAATCAGGACAGGGTCCAGCATGGCCTGTAGTGAGAGCCAGCCACGCAACAGGACAGAGCATCTGGAAGGGAAATAAAGTAGCTCTTGGAATAACTGCTTGAGGAGGGAGAGAGTGTCTTCATGGACACGTACTGGGATTGCAGGGAATCATCAGGGACTGTAGGTCATACATGCTGGCCCAGAAGCCCTGCCTGATGCAAGGTAAATGCAGATTTGGGACTAGACCCCAGCCATTTACTTCATTCTATTTACATTATTTTCATATGACAAAGGCAATAGATAATTATCCCTGTATAAACCTCTCCTCTTGGTGTACTGAGGTCATATTCCCTTTTCTGTTCCTCCCTTTTCCTTTGAACTTGGGGATCAGGATGTTTCTTTCTATAGTTAGCTGGGTCTGTACTTACTTTTGTGCCTAATAGAGCTTAGCAACTTTTTTTTTGTTTCAGAAACCCCTTAAAAATTCTAGCTGGAAATATCTCTGGTCAGATATCTAAAAGCAAACCTCTCACAATTAGATCCTGATTTCAAAGGGACTTTGGAATTCACCAGCTCCCTGTGGGACACAAGGCTTGGTGTCTTTTCAGTGATGAGACCTTTTTTTGAAAAGCAGGTCATTTATTTTTGTGTCTCTATGAAAGCTGAGATTTTCTGAAACTCTGACCCCATAAATATCCACCTCTGTAGAGCTCAAGCTCTGGCAGGCTCCTGAATGAGAAAACTTCAAATGTCACAAGAAAAATCTATCTTTGAAGTATTTCTGGCCCAACCACAGGTAAAAATGAACATGAAATCTCCCCAGAGAGCACGTTCTGCTTTTTCCAGCTCAGTATTTGCAAGGCTGAAAGTTCAGGGTGTTCTGATAAGCTCTGAATAAGCAAGGAGACATTTGGGTCCGCATCCAATCCCAGCTCCAGCCTCCTGCGCACTAACAGAGCTAATCTGGGACTGCTAATGAGGGGAAGAGAACTCTTCTTGCTGCCTTTCCTGCCCACTTTCTAACACAGCTTTGAGAACCTGATTTTGCAGAACAATTTCTCCTGTCCTTAGCTTGTTTGTTTGGGGGATCCGCTGTCAAAGCTTCTGTTCACACTATTTCATGACTTTGTTTTGAGGGGAAAGCAAAGAATTTTTCTAAAAACAATAAAAGCTGGTTCATGTTAGTTTGGGGCAGTGAGGATAGTGAGTGTTATGGTAGCATTCAGTTGTTACTGACTGGTGGTGCCCATGGGGCGGGTCTCTGATTCAGTCCATCCTACTTGTTTAACACCTCTTCTGGTGTGCTGGACATTCCTCTGCTGCTGGATCTGAGCTTTGTGAGATGGCTCTTTGTGAAAATGAACTGAGCACAGCTTGGAAAGCCTTACACTGCACAGCAGTGCTCTGATGTGAGTAATGAGCACCCAAGGCATCAAGAGGAGGTAGTGTGATGAGCCTCGGGGGCTGCTGGAGGGCACAGGGAGGGAACAGTGCAGATCTCTGGGTCTAGAGAGGGGAGGGAGACCTTTCTGCCAAATGCAGGGTGGCAGCAGCAGGGAAAAGAGGGTGTGGAAGGTTTGACAGGCAGCAGGGCAGTGCAGGGACGTGAGGTGTGGGTGCAGCCCTGCCTCCAGCACAGCCTCATGTCCAAAGTAGTGCCTCTGCACAAGAAGGTTTCATCTCTTTTCTGAGCAGCTGGGGCATGGGAAGGACAGCAGATATCAGCTTCTCAAGGGGAAGGCTGAGGAAGTGCTATTGATGGAGAAAAGAATATAAAATCATCAAAATCTTTCTTAGAATAGCTTTGGCTCCCATCCACCTGTAAGGAGGAAAAAAGGCATCTCCCAAAAGCTCAGAGCCTCCAAGAGAAGCTCATTTCCCTCTGTTAATCCATTCCCTTGGTGGTCTGTGGCAGTGCACATTGATCAGGGTTCAGTTACACCAAGGGACTGGTTTGGGGGCAGTCAAAGAGCCTTCAGCTCAATTTCTAAGTTGCAGTGACAGTCCTGCACCAGCGTGTCTGCACAGGATGGGCAGGGGGGGTGATTAGAGCAGGCACAGCTTTCCCTCAAGTTATCAAGGTTTTAGGGAAGCAGGGATATTATCCACACATGAGCCTCTGCCCCTTGCCTTATCCCCATGCACCAATAAACATCTACAGATAAGCTTGTGTTTATTCCCAAGGAACCCATTATCTCCCCACGTTTTTGCTAAGGAAACACCACCAGGTTTTCCCAGGTGCAGTTAAGGTCACTCCCAGGCAGCTGCTAACATTTAAACACACAAGGTCTCAGACATAACAGGAGAGGCCAGGAGGGAAAAACTGGGAAATAAGTCAGGTGAGTAATCAAACTCCAGCAGAAATAGGAAGGGACAAATAAGAGAGATAAAGCAGATGCCTCCTAAAGACCAATTTAGTGAAGTTCAGCTTCTGCTGAAAGGACATTTTGCATTAAACACTCTGCATATTGCATATTTTTCCTCCCTTGGAAAGCAGTCATGGGAAAATATCAAGCAAACTACGGCCAAATTATGCAAAAATTGCAAATAAACAGATGCCCACAGTGTTTCATGAAATGTGTGAAATGGATATGACACATCTTAGAAAACGTTTACGTTTCGTTCTGAAAATAAACATCTCACCATCAGATGCAAATTAACAGCTATTTTAGCCCTAAATATCCTGAGTGGGACAAAACACGTATTTGGAGTTTTTGAGTTATGAGAAATTCTATTTTAAAGATGATTTCAAGGGTATTACAAAAATAAAGCCCAACCAAAAAAAGAGAAATAACAGTATACATATTTTAGCAGTTTGATTTAATCAACTTATAATACAGTTTGTAAGAATAAGTGTGATAACATGTAACAACATTATTTTTACATATTCATTTGACAGAACTGCTTTGCTGAGCTTTCATCAGCAGTAGTCAAAATAGTAATTCAATTTTTAAATTTACTGGAACAGAGTATTCCTTGTCAGTCTGATACAGCCTATTGGAAACATAAGTTTTTTTATTTGCTAAGGATGATCAAAACTCATAAAATTTGTATTATTGTATTTATTGAAAGGCACACAATGTCATTATTTGGAGAAATATATTACAAATATATATCTTTGCATGCTATAAATCCCTTCTTAGAGGACTAAACATTATGTTTGCAAGCACAGAGCAGTAAGCACATGACAAGTATAAAAGATAATGACGTAGTAATATTTTAAACTTCTTCACATCCTGCACATAAAAAACTCGAGGCATCACTAAAGCATCAGCCCTCTCAGATCCCAGAGCTGCAGTTGTGTTATTGTCATTTCACAGTTCACTAAACAGAGACAAGGAAATTTTTAAGGGCTTTGCCTATAACTAAAACAGCAACACCAAGGCTGAGAATACAATTACTTTTTCAGGCTTCCTTTTCCTTTTTATGATTTAATAATAATTTTTTTAAGGAGAATGTCATGTTACAGACTCTTAACCTCACGATGTGGGATTAAAAATAACTAGAAAGAAAGATCCTAGCAGTAATTATGCCTTTATGTAGCAATTCAAGCTTGGCTGTGTGAGTCAGGATAAATAGGATGTGTAACAACATGCCTGCTTTTAGTTGTGTGAAGAGGATGTTTTATTATCAGCTGAGATAAAATCTGGTGGCAGCTTCTCATTGACCTGAATTCACCTGATATGACAGCAAATCCTAATCCCCTCTGCAGAGCTCAATGGCTTTTCCCCACTACATTTTTTTTCTCTGTCTGAGCACAGCCCAGCCCAGCCATGGCTCCCCTGCCCTGCCATGGTTCTTTGCTGCCTCTTTTGCTCCTCCACGGCCGTGGACCCCCAACACAGCAGCCACCACACCCTGATCACACCTGCCCATGCCAGGCACGGATTCCTGGCGGCAAATTTGCTCTTTGCTAGAAATGCTCAGCCCAAGTTGGAGCCCAAGGACAATGACCATCTTGAGCAGTAGGGAAAAATGAAAAAGGTATTTTTGTGATTTGAGAAAAGCCCACATTTTTTGTAGGTCTGGTATGGGGATTGCTGTGTCCCCATCTGTGAACACTGCGGGAGTGTCATCGGACGCGTTCCAGCGCGAGGAGGTTTTTGTTGGACAGCAAAGGATTTGTTTGGCCTCCTCTGCTGAAATCTTTGTTTTAGCAGAGGGGTGGGGTGGGGAGAACCAGATGGTCCCACGAATCCTGTGGTGCTGGACAAGTCCCGTGGGGAGATGTGAAGCCGGCTGAGTGTAAACACCACCCACGCCCCGCGGCAGCGCTGGGCCCGGCCGAGCATCACCCCCGTGTGTGCCACAGCCCCACGGGCTCAGCCTCCCAGGCCAGCCCCAGCTGCACAGCCCCCTCCATCCCAGCAGCCAGACCTGCCTGATACCCACACACAGAGCTCCCAAAATGGAGCGCTGCCTTTGCCACGGAGATTCCCTTCTCAGTGCAGAGCCGCTGGCTGTGGAAGGAGTCTCAGGGCCTGTACTGATCAGCCAGGGGAGTGCAATGGGATGAGCCTTCCCTTTGACTCCATTTAAAAGTTGATTCACTAATAACCCTATAAAGAGGAGCACATGCAAAATTGCAGGAAGAATGGAAGAAAAGTCCACCAGCCCTCAGCTCATCCTCTGTTGAGACCCTCCCCAGTTCTGGGACATCACTATAATAGAAGAGAGCGAGGACTATCACTGCTTTATTCCTTTCTTTCAATTACTTACATTTGGATCCTGTTCCTCACCACATCCATCTCCCAAATTGTCCAGACCTGACTCACAAAGTTTTGTTTGTGTCCATAAGGTGCATCCCTAACAGATTCTACACCAGTAATAGTACTTCAATTTTGGTTTTGTTATAGTTTGAAATGCAAGATATATAAGGTCCTAATAATTTTCTGTTGTCCAAATACTTTCTCTCTTCAAGAGTCTCTTTTTTACCACAGGGCTGTACTGGTAGTGGCCTGGGATGTGAAGGCAGGTGGGAGCTTTCCCATTCCTGTGGTTACTGGCTC
The DNA here is from genome assembly GCA_013398075.1 of Notiomystis cincta. NCBI lineage: Eukaryota > Metazoa > Chordata > Aves > Passeriformes > Notiomystidae > Notiomystis > Notiomystis cincta. The sequence goes on along the minus strand of VZRX01004377.1, from coordinate 20,041 downwards.
CATGCAAACCAGTGACAGCCCTGGGCCCAGGCAGCCTCCTCACCTCCCTGACAGCCCCAAGGACTCTGGGATTAGTTCTTCTCAGTGAACTGTTTGGGTTTTTTCTGCTCAAATCTTCTGTTTATTCCACAAGTCTTTGTCCTGTCTTAAAGGGATTATGTTTAGATGTGCCTCTTTTTAAAGAACTTTAATCCCACTAGCTAACAATGAGAAAAATTCATGCTTGTTATGCAGATTTAGGTAAACCTTGATTTTTTTGGTTGTTTTTTTTTTTCTGAAACCCTTAGAAGTCTACTTTTAACTATACTGAAGTAGTAAAAATACAGTTTAGCACACACAGAGCCATATACTGTATCTGCAGTATATTCCTTTCCTTATTCCTAGAACTTCAGCTTTTAACTTCAAATTCCTGTCTAACATAGAGCACACAACTTCAGTAAAGACTAATAAATTTCTTAGTGTGAAAATGCTAAGTATGTTACCCCTTTTCTAGTGGGAATAATTCCAGTCAGTGGTCACATATTTTCCTTATAACTTCAGCAATGGATGAGTCATAACCCAAAATTTATTCATAGAATTTCAGCTCTTTGGTTTTCCACCACTTTTATGGGAGGCTGTTGCAGACTTTCCCACAGGCATTCATTATGCTCCAGGACTTTTGGAATATTCTGAAAATAATGGCTTATTCAGAGTTGCCCTTAACATTTCATCTGAGCACCTTATGTGTCAGTTGGGAAGCTGATCCCTCCTAAGTCTGTGTGGTTTGAAGCCAAGTTTAGAAGGCAAGATTCTGGTGCAGACCATTGTAATGTTGTACTGTAGAATATTTGATGGACAGAACTAACCCAGCAAAAGCAATACCATTTTGTTATCACTTTTCTTGGTCTGACTCTCCTTAAAATTTTAGTTTCCTTGATATGAGCTGGATCTTTCTCAGAGGTAGCAGCCATCACTGTGTTCTCTGGAAGAATGTCTCCTTGCAAAGAGGCTGTTTGAGGAACTGTTCCGCTCCTCCCTGGGTCCCTGCCACCTTGTTTTTAATCCAGGACAGCAATCTGCAGAGCAGACGTTGTTCAGCACCCTGGGTCCCGAGATCCATCAGCTGACAGAGTGTTCTATAGCAGCTACCCCAAAATTTTAATTACATTGGCCAGAACACGCAGTCTTCACCAAAAAAAGACCTCTCCATGATAATGAAGTGTTCTGTTGATTTAGTTTCAACCCTGGAGCACACATTTCCATAACCAGGATCCTTCCCCTCAGAACCTGGCCAAGCAGACAAGTCTCTGGTTGTCCCTGATATTTTCTTTACTACAGATTTTTATTGTTTTAAATTTCTAAGGGACCATGCATCAATTGATTTATCATATACAATAACTAATTAAAGCAACACCCTCTAGGTGAGTTTGTGACATTAACAGCTCTGCTGTGATCTCTGCTGCTCACTCTTTGATGGATGCTGTGTTGCAGAGATACAATCTTCCATCACAAGTTTGGGCTCCTTAGTCAGAATCTGCAGGGGTTTGCTTACAACAGCAGCTCCACTTCTTGATATCCAGTTTCAAGCACTGCCACAACTCATGCTGAGCCCACTCTTCCCCTGCCAGAGAACAGGCTGCCCCTCACCAGTCACTGCAGTAAAACACCAACCTCCTCCACCTCCTCCTGACCTGGGACATTTTCTGTTACTAAGAGGATTTGTATGAACATCTGCCATCCAGAGATTTTCTCCAGAAAAAAAAAAAAAGATTAAAAAAATTAAGTTTGCTGGATCATTTTTCCTTCCTCATCAGGGTCTGGTGGTGCTGGCAGGGCTCGCTGTCAGATGGGTGGCTGTGATGCACCAGTGAGCTGATTCAGGGCTCCTCATCCCTTCCTTCCTCTGGCTGCCACCAGAGTTGCTCCATTAAATGAGGCTCAGGAGCCAGGGTAAAAGCATTAAGCCATCCAGCACTGCATTAAGATCCTTCCTTCAGGAAGGTTTTGGACTGAAATAGTTTTTGCTTTGGCTCACCCTTGTAATTTGCACTTCAGTGAACAAGCCTGAGGTCAAAGTTAATAGAAATAGAGATCCCAGGCTCTGAGATGTGTCTCTATCTCCTCTTCAGATCAGTACCTGAAACCTTTACACCTCAGATCACCTCACCAGGACAGCTCACATTAGGAGAGCAGGGCAGGGACAGCAAGGTTTGGCTTCACAGAGCCACATGCTCATGGTGGAGGTACAATTGGCAAAATCCTGCTCCACAGTTCTGGTACAAAGGCTTTTAATAGACAAGAACAGGGTTTTTTTGCCTTTGACACACAGATCCTGCTCCTCAGACATCATGTGGATGGAAAAGAATCACTCACAGAGAGGTGACCACACTGTGGAATAGGGAGATTTAAGAAATCCAAACTTTTCCACTCTGATCAATGTGAGACAAGTGTCCTTCAAATGCTGCAATGGATCTCTGCTGCATAGCTTTTAATTTAGTAATGCATTTTAAATCAAGTGCACGCATTTGCAATCAAAAGGAAGACAGGATCAGCTGCCAGATAACTCTGCATTAGCCCTCAGCTGGCTTTGCTGGATGGCACAGAGCTGCCTTCAGCCACCAGACTGATTGTTTTGTTTAAACATTAATGAATTACAATAACATCCATTGCCACCTCATTTTCCAACTGTGTTTGACAGAACAGGACCTGGGGAAGGCATTGGCTCTCAAGAGAAGCCAAGCTTGGTTTAAGGTGAGGAATGAAGCTCCAAAGAGTCAACCATGCCTGAAAAATGTTTCTTTTAGCTGTATTTCTTCAGTCAGTGAATAGGAATGTTTCCTATTAAGGCAGTGTATTTACTTGCTCAGCATCTGATGCCTTCCCTCGGAGCCTGGGATGCAGGGAGCACTGCTGCTTTCCTTCAACCCCTGCTCAGCTGGGTCTTGAGCCTGACATGTCCCCAGCCTACAAACATCCTCAAGTATTATTGTTTTCCTTCAAGAACTCCCTGCACTGCAAGTTCTGCTTTCCAGCAAGCAGATGTTCTCCATCCTGAAATAGTTCAGCTCATCTGGATCACATCCAGCTGTGGCCCAGGATCTCCAGAGCAGGACTGTGCAGCCTATAGACACAGGCTATAATCCTGTCAGTGGGCTTTGAAATGATGCAGGAGGGAGCAGCATCTTGTACCTCTGTGCTCCTTAGGTTGCAACCAATTTCTTCTGAACTACATCTGGAAAGTAGATAAAATAAATGAAAAAAATATATTCCTGAACCTTTGAGCATTATTAACTGGTGCTATTTACACTGGTACCTGCATAAAGCAAAAGGCAATAAAATCTGTGGCCCTTCTGCAGCAGTGGCAGTAGAAGAGCCAAGGACAACTGCCATGTTTTCCAGGAGAACAGCAAGCATAAATTGAGGAGGGTACAGGGAGACTACCTGGGGTGGAAACCCATTCTCTGCTATTCAGCCTGGCACTATATGAGTCACTGAGGCTGTCTTTTGGGGACTCCACAGCAGAAGATCTAGTGAAGTCAGGTTAAAAAGAAGAATCCATCTTTGTTAACAGTGTCAGGGAGATAACTCTACAGAGCAAACTGTCCAGACGAGCCTTAGATTCTCCCTTCTCCTCAAATTTTCAGATCAAGACTGCACTCTTGTGTAAGCTGTCCTTTAGTTAGACACCAGATCTTGGCTCAGTAACGAAGGAAGTAGCTGAGCTACACGAGGTGAGTCTGGGTAACAGACTGATCCTTTCAGATACAGCTGGGAAAAGCAGAGAGTGAAAGAGATGAAACACTGCAAAGAGATTTAGCCATGCTTCATCAGTCCCTCTGCTCTCACGGCTTTCCGAGCATAAACAGCAGCCTGACAGAGCCTCTCCCTACACATCCTCCATCCCTCTGCACTCAGGGGGGTCAGAGGAGTTAAGACATCAGACTCTGTTGTATTGTTGGTGGCACACAGCTGGGACACGTGCATCCTAAGCTGCTTATGGCTGGCCATTGCTTACGTGCAGGGGATGTGTGAGCAGCGAGGCTGGGCAGGAAAGATGTGGGTCTGGTCAAATGAGGGTATGAGTGATGCAAGCTCTCAGGCACGAGATGGGAAAATTACTGTCCTGCCAGTGTACAGAGTTTCTGACACCTGAGATTTGGGGTGGATAGGGGTATCTCTACTTCACAGTATGCCAGGGCATCAGCTGCCACATGGCTGCCACATGGGCACTTCAAAATCTGCTCCTACGTTGAGTACTGTCTCCACCCCGTTAACAATCTGACTGTCTCTCTCCCTTCCAGGCTTGATAGTCTACCTAGGAATGATGGTGGGGGCTGTCTTGCTGGGTGGCCTGGCTGATAAACTGGGAAGAAAGCAATGCCTCATCATATCACTTGCAATCAATGCTGCCTTTGCGTTCCTCTCCTCCTTCGTCCAGGGATACGGATTCTTCCTCTTCTGCCGCCTTATCTCAGGCCTCGGGTGGGTACCTGGGGAATCTGCCCCTGCCCTGGAGGAAGCCCAGCACAGCTGGGCAGGGGGGTGTTGGGGTGGGACAAGGAAGGCTGCTCAGGAGATGCATCCCTGGAACCCAGCTGGAATGGCATTGCCAACACGTGGTTGTGTTACCTCGCTCTTGACCCTTAGAGCTGTAATGGTGGGGAAGTTTGGTCACTGATGTTCTTCTGGAACTGCCCAGATTGTGCAGAAATATGAGTGAGACTGAAAAATGCCCACCTCCAAGGCCTCCAATGAGACCCTCAGCAGTTCCCATTACCTGCCTGTATTTTGCCTCCTTGAAATGAGTGATCATGAAATAACAAGAGAAGATGTTTAAGTGAAGAGCAGGGTATTACTCTGGCTTTGTACAAACTGCACAGGAAATTCAGCTTTTAGAGCATGAGAAGGATCTTGTCCATCTTTGATGTCTAAGGCCAGTCCAGGCAAAGAGAGATTTGCATTTTTCCTCCAAGTCTCACTCCTGAGCAGCCCACCTGTGAGTGTGACCTTCCCTCATTAAACATTCAACCCTAACCACAAAGACACTGAAGAAGCCTCTCATTTTTCCCATGTGCTGTTTTTTCTCCTCAGTATTGGGGGCACCCTCCCCATCGTGTTTGCCTATTTCTCTGAATTCCTGTCTCGTGAGAAGAGGGGGGAGCACCTGAGCTGGCTTTGCATGTTCTGGATGATTGGTGGCATTTATGCCTCAGCAATGGCTTGGAGCATCATCCCACATTATGGTAATTTGTGCTTTTGACTTTCTACACATTCCTGAGCACTACACCACCCCAAAGCCTTGCACAGGTAGTGACAGTTCTTACACACCCCAGCATAAACAGCACTGAAAATAATAGATCCCTGAAGTGCTCACAGAAGGTCTCATAAATTGCCTGCATGATTGACTGATGGATACTAAGGCTGCAGATAGGACTGGATGGGGCTGCTTTCCATCCAAAGCCTCAAATACATCCCCTGAATTACACTGCTGGAGCCTGAGCTCTTAATCTAAATGTCAGCTCATTCGGGGAAAAATTGACTGAGATTATATTGCAAAAATTGATCCAGTTATCAAAAATAAGCAACTTTAATCAGGGAATTACTGGATGCTGTAAATTATAGCAGTGAGGACAGCACATGTGCTTTCCCTTAGCCAAGTGTCCACACTGTCAGGGCTGTGTACTTGGTGACACCTCTGCCCAGAATGTGATGAGCTGAAGTCACTTCTGACTTCACCTAAATGGGTGCAGGAGTAGAATGGGTTCTCTGCCCCCAGCTGGAAGTGGGAATGGAAAACATAAATGGCTGTAAACTGAAATTTACTTGTGCTCTGAGAAGCAAAAGTCTGCATGCCACATGAAATTCCTTGTAACTTGTGTATATAACCTAGGAAAACACCAGAAGCAAATATCTACTGGAAAAGATTAATTCCCCCAGTATTCAGTGACACCAGATGTTTGCAAAATCCTGTTTGAGGAAATTAGGACAGTCCACAAAACCCACGAAGAAAACCACTAACGTTTACCTATCTATCATTTCTTTTTTGGCACATTTAAAGCACATTCATTATAAAGAAATATTCATGCTTTTGATTGATATGACAGAGACTGTTGGAAGAAATAGGCAAGCTTACTGCAGTGGTGTCAGGTAGAAATAATTCTATTATCTGCAACAATGTTTGCTTTTAAAAGCCCTTAGATATTTACATTACAATTATTTTTCAGATGACTTCTTGATGTTGTGTTTTTGTAACTTCTTTTTTGATTTCCAGTGTTCCACCTACTATTTTGTAACTTTGTGAAATCATTAGAACACCATGACTGGTTCAGATGAGACATCTGAAAAACCCATTGCTTGATGATTTCCTTATTATGTGAATACAAATTTTTATATAAAAGAAATGAATTAAATACTCCTTATGAAATTTGAGCCCAAGGCAGAGTAAATGGAGCAATGTAAGAGAATGAGGCTGTACTTTCCAGTTCTCAGCAAGGGAATACCTAACTTGGTCAAACACCAGGAACAAAAGCAGGAGAGGGGGTACCTCAAATGCAGGATTAGGATTTTGATATTTCTAAGTTTGAACCCCAGCTCTGGTTTTGTAGGTCTGGAAAAAAATAAACTTGCTTTTCTTGCTCACTTCCATGAAATGTGAAATACATTTGTGATGTAGGAGAAGGAAAGGAGCCATCTCTAAAGTGCCTCTCGGGTCAGAGTTTAACCTTTGAAGACTTTTGGTAACACCACTGAGAAGCAATCAATTATGGCCCTTACTCCTGTACCATTTCCCAGCCTTACTTGCCTACAGCTGCACAGAGCTGTTCCTATCTCTGGGTGATTTCTAAATCAAAGATAAAAGAAGGTTTTTAAAAGGCAGAGCCTGGCCATGTTCCAGTTTCTGTAATGAACATGAGCTCACTGCCATCTACTGAGAACACTCTTGAGCCTCCAAGAGCCTCCAGTACCAAGAAAAGCAAACTTTCAACCTGTGCTCGTGTCATACAGAGCTGTAAAATTCAGAGCTGCCTCAGCAGAGGGAAACTCAGAACACCTGGTCAGTATTTTCACCTGTTGGCTCTGGCTGTTTCCAGGCTGGGGGTTCAGTATGGGAACCAAGTACCACTTCCACAGCTGGAGAGTCTTTGTGCTCGTGTGTGCTCTGCCCTGCATCGCCTCCCTGGTGGCCCTGAAGTTCATGCCTGAAAGCCCACGGTTTTTGCTGGAGGTAAGATGATTCATCTCAAACACTGCAGTCTGCTATCAGCAGAGGATGCCAGGTCCCCAGTGTGTCACTGTCTGTCTGTCTTTGTCCCATCAAACACACACAGCACAAGCTCAGAGGCAAAGCCACTCCTGCATGTCTACACCAGCTCCACAGGCTGCTAAACCTCAAAAATTACAGACCATGGGGTCAATCACTGATGATTGGTGTGTCACTGCCAGGTGGGGTACAGAAGGAAGGTAGTGAGAGATGGGAATTTTGTATGTCCAACAAAGGCACTTTGAAAATATCTTGCAGAGTTTGGGCATGGAACTGTTGAATCCTGGTGGTAGAGCAAAGGACAAAGTACATTTTACTGAGTCAAATTCTTAAACCTGAGAAATCTGAAGCAAGTATTCTGTATTTCCACTTCATAGGTGGGAAATATAGCAATACCTAGCTCAAGTTAAGCCTGTAAGTGTTTAGCAGGGTTGGGATGAGAGTCCAGTTCTCCTCATCCATCTCTTCTTCTTTCATCTGTTTTTAAAGCCTTATCCCTGACCCCTTTTCTGCCTCAGGCAGTCTTAGGATAACTCCTTTCTCCAGCACAGAGATGCTGCACTCTGTGAATACCAACCATGCTTTCAGCTCTTTGGGTTTCCTGCAGCCCAGGCTCTCTGTGTGCTTCTCCACAATGCTGGACCTCTAGAATTTCTTTCTCTCTGAGCTTTGATAAACTACAGAGCTGGGAGCTTAAACACTTGCTTTCCTTCTCTTTGGTGTTTTCAGATTGGTAAACATGATGAAGCCTGGATGATCCTCAAGCAAGTTCATGACACCAACATGAGGGCCAAGGGCGAGCCAGAGAGGGTGTTTACGGTGAGTTGGGCAAAGCCATCAGTTAAGAAAAGCTGGACATACCCTCCTTAGTGCAGACAGCACCACTTCATTCCTCCTTGGGACTCTTTCAACATAATCTCTCCCTCAACAATCAGAGAAAGGACTGTGAGAAACATTCTGTGCATTTAAACTTAGGATCCCAGTCTATTTTTTTTAAGAATTAGTCAAGTCTGTCAGTTGCAGTGAGTACTCTTCATTCCTGGTGTTACTCTGCATCCTTTAGACAGTGATTTCTCAATTACACACATGCTTAATTGGTTTGTTCTAAGAGACTAAAACAAAACAAGAGAGATATTAGCCATGTGGGAGACCTGAGTCACTCCTTTCTCCATTCTGGCTTCTAATCAAAGTCTGATTAAACTTCACGTACTTTCTAATGAGCTTTCCAAACTCCACCTGCCTCATACCCAGTCTTTAATCTCTCCAAGGGAAAGTGGGATGAGTGGCTATTACTCATTGGTCTGCTGCTTGTTGTGAAAAAGGTCACACCAGCAGAGTCGTTAATAGTAAAATCAGAGGAAAGGTTTATGCTGGGGTTAGCTGCAAATTATTGTAATTCAGTTGTAAAATCCTGGCGAGCCAGCCAGGGGAGAGCTCTTGATTTATTCTTTTAAAGATGACAGCACACATGCTTTTAAAGGATGGAATAAAAGGAGATACACTTGTGTGTGAAACATGTATTTTTGATCAAGAAGGAGAGCAAGGCTCCGTGTTCAGAGGGGTTGTCAGGCAACTGCACCCCTCGGGAGTGATCCTTCAAGGAAATTAAACTTTCACATCTAAACATGACAACTGTGTGCAGGTTCATGTAGGAGCTTAATGAGCATGTGTTATTTTTAGGCTACCAACCATTTGAGTGATGCAAATCACCCTGAGAGCAAAGGTGAGAGAGATGCTCTCTTTAAACCCATCGCTGGCTCTGCTGTAACGCTGAGCTGGGAAACAAAGCTCAAATATATGTACATATATATATATCTCTCACAAAGTAAGGCACTATGAGAGTCTGAGCTGAGCAGGAGAATGCAGCAGCAGCTGTAGAGCTCCATTAGTGCTCGTTACTCCGTGCAACAGAGTCAGGACTGCGGTGGAGGAGCCGGGCTGGGTATCGCGCCTGGAGGCTGAGCCGAGCTGTGCTGACACCCGCTGGCACAGGAGGGGCATCGGCGCTCCTGGCATGGCACAAACCATCAGGTTCTGTGTTTTCCTGATAGGCCAGAAGTTGTCAGTTTGTGGTGAGTCAGCTGCTACGGGACAGTTCCCAGATCTGACATTTAAGCGGTGCCAGGAGGAGGAAAGCAGAGACTCCACAGCGGAGCCAAGGCGCTCGTTCACACTCAGAAATTTATTCAGCAAATTTTTGCCTCCTCCACATGTTTACAAACTGTTCTGTTTTCCCTGAATATGTCCTTTCATTAAAGTTACTAAGCAAATATTTGCTGTGACCCATCTGTACGTTTTCCTGAGTCCAGTTCAGGTATCCAGCAGTGAAAATTCAGACTGTTTTGGTGAACTGATTGCGTGGTGTGGGCTCACTTGGTGGCAGGATGCATTTTCAGCTGCAAAGATTCCCATCTACATATTCATTTGTCATAGAAGTTCTGCCAGTGGTATTTAAAAGATGTGGAATGAGAAATATTCCTGCTAGTTGTCTTAGAAGAAAGAGATCCTGAGGACACAATTTGAGTACAAGTGGCTGATCTTGGAGATAATTTTTTCTATAATTGCCTAATCCTAATTTGTAGTGGGAATCTGAAGATAGAGAAATAAGTAGTATACAGGTACATTAGCCAACAAATGAAAGATTGAAGTGGATATGATGCACTTAAAATATGGAAGAAGAGAGAGGGAAGATGAAGGCATGGATGAAAAGAAGGAAGGAAGGCTTATTTCTGTTAATAGTCTCTTGCTGTAATTAAATCAATTAGCTCAATTGCTAATGCTGACTTTCAAGGAAAAAATAAGGGTTATTAGGTGGAAGCATTGCCCAGAAGACAGTGGAGTTTAAATCCACCCAGGATCAATTCTAGAAACCTCAGCCCATTTTTTTTTTCCTTTTTATTTTTTTTCTCCAGGTTTCCTATATCAAAACTCCAAAGCAAGTAGATGAATTTATTGAAATCCAGAGCTCAACAGGGACCTGGTACCAGCGGTGGCTGGTCAGAATCACAACTACTTTAAAACAGGTAAAAAGAAAATCAACTTCTCACAGAGGCTTTTAAGCTTGGGCTCCAGTGCCTCATTGCTTCAGGTCATTGCACCTTGAAACCCTGATTCTCAGCTCAGAAAATCTGCTGGGGTTTGCTGGTTTTCTGTAATCTGACTGCACTCCCTGTGCAGATGTGTGCACCTTCGAGCTGCCACGCTGCCCCAAAATGCCAGACAGCCCCCAAAATGCCCCTGTGAGCATCACTCTTATCCAGCAGTGCAGAGCTTCCAGGACCAGCCACAGCCCCACGTGCTTGGCTCTCCTCCTGAGCAGAGATAAATTCTCTCTCCCCTAAGTGAAATTACCACCTGCAGTGGAGGCATAAAGTGTTTGCTCTTTGTCCCTGCTGAGACCAAGTTGCTGAGAATGTTGTATTTTCTCCTAGGCTAATTTAACCTGCTATGCTTCTCCCCTAATGCCCATGTAGGACTTTGTGGAAAACCTTGCTAGGACTTCTAGAAGGATGAGCTGAAAATAAAGGAAAGTCCCTCTTAATTAATAGCAATGCAGGTGACTTACTATTACCATACTTGTGTGGCAAGTTAAGAGCTTGAGGAGTTACATCCCCTCATGTTCCTGGCAGCATTTTCTGCAATGAGTCAAGAGCAGGTCTAGGTTTGCCTCCTGCTTGGCTTCATCCCTACCTGAGTTCATCTTAGACCTCCTAAAGTGCCAGCTGTGTTTGGGCTTTTGCTCTTCAGAGAGCTTTGGAGCTCCGTTTGAAAGTGCTGCTGACACCATGCATATATTTGGAAAGATAAAGTTGTCAGAGGGTCTGAGAACAATCTCACATCCACATTTACTGATATAACCTGAGAGAGACACATACCTCATACCCAGCCCTGGTCATACACTCCAGCTCATTACAGAGGGCTCAGATCAAGTCCCCTGGCACTGAGCTGAACAAGTGATTTTTTTGTATGTTTACTCGATAAATATAGTTTTGAAAAAACACTGAATATAAGCCACATATCTGACCTTCCCCTACCCATTTTTCTGACATTAGGTTTATGATGCACTCAGAAATTAAGCTGTCAAGTGTCTGCTGGGGTGTCCTGGCAGCTAATTCCTTCTTGTGGATTTGTAGGTCTGGGACAACGTGCTATATTGTTTAACAGCCCAGTACAGGATGAACACACTGATGCTGGCTGTGGTTTGGTTTACAATGGCCTTAAGGTAAGGAAGGTACTTCTTTTTATTTTTCAGGAAACTAAAGGGCTATTCAGAGTCTAGATAGTTATTTACACATATAAATAAACTATTACAAAATTAATCCTTGTCTTATTATAAAGAGTCTTTGTGAACTAAGCCTTGCTCTCTTACAAATATTGATCAATCTGAGTGCTTTATATGAAGTACAAGGTGCTTTGAACAAATCAGGACTTGAGAATTGGTTGGTAGCACAGTAATATATTGTTTCTCTCACCTTTAGATCTTCCATTTGATCTTATCCACACACACACACACACATTAAAGACACAACCCTACCAGATCCTCAGCTGCTCCTTAGTCTAGATCAAAACCCAGCAGGGAACACTAAATCTAAACTATAGGTAAATTTTGTCTGAGTCTCACTTGAACTGCACACGTGCAGAAACCAGGCAAATTTGTTTCTGCTCTGCTAATTTAATGGGTAGCAAGATTGGCACATTTCTTTATTCCCCAGCCAAGGGGAACTGAAATTAATTGTCCTGCTTCAAGTGAAAGGGAATGGACCAAAATGCTTCTGAGATGAGCAGGGTGCTTAGAGGAGAGAAACACTTTGCTCAGTCCTGTGTCAGCACTGATGGAATTTGTGTCAGCCACACACTCCCATCTGGAGTTATGCAGGTTTACAAGCTGTGAGGCAGATCACTGGAGGGGTCCTGTAGCCCTGACGTGTCTCCCAATCCTGCTGCAGTTACTATGGCCTTATTGTCTGGTTCCCTGACATGATCCGCTATCTCCAAGACGAGGCGTATGAATCCCGAGTGAAGATCTTTGATGAGGAGGAAGTGTCCCATTTCACCTTTAATTTCACCCTGGAAAACCAGATCCATAGGAATGGGGAATACAGGAATGACAAGTAAGTGAACAGAATTTGCTTTGATGTATTCAAACTGAAATAAATTTCCAGAAAGCTCTTTCTTTTCCATTTTCCATCAACTCGAACCTCTCTGTTGTTCTTTTGGACACTCAGTTCAAATCTCTCAAGTCCCAGAGGCAGTTTTTGACAGACTAAACATCATTTTAATCCTGTTTTTCCACATACTCTGCCTTGGTCCCTGATTCCTGCAGAACCCCGGGGATACCTGTGAGGAGTCCTGCTCCCAGCAGCCCCGCCCTGGGATCAGGGCAGCGAGTGTCCCCCTGGCTGTGCTGGGCAGCCCTGGATGCAGAGGTGACTTCTTTTTCCTTAGCCCACACTGACATCTACTGGGCTTGGGCAGCCACTCGCAATGAAATTGCTCTGCTGCTGATTTCCAAAATAAAAACTATTTCTTCTTGAAGCCCTGGCTATGAACTAGCCCGGGCAGTCCATGTGGCAGCCCATTAGTGCAAGCTGTGCCGTGGCCATACTGGGGTGCTTCTCCCACTGCAGTCACTATCTCCCCACCGACGAGTGTGTCACTTTCTCTTTTAGTGTTTTGAAGTCAGTGAAGTTGCTCCAGCAGAATATCATTGCTTGCCTGTCTTTTTTTCTCCTCTTTGGGCTGGGCTTGGTGTTTTTTCTTCTGCATCCTGGACCCCAATCACTCTATGTTTCTCAGCAATGTAAATCCTAAGCATTCCATTATTACTTTTCAAAATCCCAATAAAAAGGAAAACCAACCCTATGTAATTTCTGTGATCTCATTGCCCCAGGTAGACCTAACAGGATGTTGCTCCAGCTGCCTTGCACCATGTGGGGAGGTCCCACTGGATGTTCAGTGTTACACAAAACACCCATTGTTTTAATCTTCACAGCTGAAATCACATCTAATTGTTCCAATCCCCTCAGAAATGATTTGTCTCCATTTCCTTATTATATATTTAGTAGATTTGGTGGGGGACCCCAACATGTGTCCTCATGTCCTTCCATAGCCCTTCCCTGCAGCTTGATAACACAAACCTAGCCCCACAATTCCTGTTCCCCAAAAGAAAGTGGATGTTGGTCAAATTTAGGGATTAGGGACATTTTTCTTATGTCTAGAGGAGGTGCTGAATTTTTACTCCATTGAGAGTTAGAGATATTCAGCACCTTGCTGGGTGAAGACATAAAACTGTGATGCAAACCACTGTTCTCCTGCCTTGGCCCTCTCCATTTCAAACTCTCAAAACCTCATCAAGCTAAATTGCAGTAATGCCCAGACCTTATCTCAGTATGGTTTACAGCTGTGTTTTCCCTCCACCCCTTGGCTGTGAGCTAAAACTCCATGGATCACCAGGCCATTGCTATCTGACTCTTCTAAAGCTGGCTGTTAAGAAAGGAAACTGCAGGGGGGAAAAGGCTTTTAACAGCCTTTGGGAGTAAATACACCACAGGCAAACACATCACCCAGCAAATGCAGAGCAGCCTAAGTTTTGCTGTAACCTGTGAGACCCTTTACATGGAGCAAAACACTTGAATAATATTCTTGTGGTATTCTGTGCAATAATAATTTCTGTTAGTAGGCTCAGTCAAGAAGCCCTGCAGTGCTCATTTAAAGGTGTAAACAACCATCATGTTACGCTGTGTTAAAAGTGCTCAATTCAATTAAGCTGCAGAGTAGATGTTAGAAGGGTTTTTTTCATCTGGTGACAGTCATGGCCTCTTTAACTAGAGCAATAATGCTTGTTCTTAATAGCTCCTTACATCTTCTGAACATGCCTGTGCATTACCTAATACATCTTCTCAGTGTTCCTGCAAAATCTCACAGGTAAATCAATATTGTGTCATCCTTCAGGCAGCCAGGTCAGACATGTCGTGCTTCCCATCAGAGGAGAAATCAATCAACTGACACAGTTTATTATTTTTAGTGAAATCTGTTTTCATTACATGATAAGCAATAAACCTTGAACAGAGATGGTTACAAGCAGGACTCAGGTAATCTCCCCTCTCTCTCCAGAAACCCTACTGCATTTTCACTTAAAAAATCACTTTAAGTTTAAACAACTGTCAGAAAGCTTTCACCAAATGGCTCAATAGGGTCCTGATAATGTCTGGTTTTATTTATGATGGAGGAAGGGGGAGAATAAGGAAGGCAGCAAGGTCAGCTAACAAAGGAAATGTCCTGCATTGAATGAAATTCTGTCTTCTTCAGGCAGACTAGGACTGAACATGAGAGGATTTGTGTCCCCTCAGCTTTAGAAGCACATTTTCTCAGATGTGATTATTTTGAGGAATGGAAAAACTACCCAAATCCTAGAAGATCCATGTCTCTTTTAAAAAGATACCTCTTCAGACCCTTCTCTCTTACTAAAACACAGAAGGACCTGGAGGAAGTTATGCATTCAAGCAACCCCTTTTCTGTAAATGACACTAGAAATTGGAATTAGTGCTCTGTCTCTTGGAACAGCCACTGCACAATACACAATGTAGAAAATATCTTAAAGCACACAGTGAAGTTCTGCTTCCTGCCCCACAGATTTATTGGCATGAAATTCAAGGAAGTGAGATTTGAGGATTCATTATTTGAAGATTGCTACTTTGAAGATGTGAGATCCAGTGAGACCTTCTTTGAAAACTGCACCATCATCTCTACTGTCTTTTACAACACTGGTAATGGGATTCCTGCTGCAGTGTCATCTCCATAACTAGGAACTATTTTATCAGAAAACTGTTTTATTAGAACTATTTTATCTGTTTTCTGGGAGAAAGGTGGTAGGGATCTGTGTGTTTGAGTGTGTGCTGGGTAATGAGAGTGATGCTGGAGAAAGAGAGGGTGATGCATTTGGAAGGAGACATCAGGTTGCTCCACCAGTGATTTTCACCCCATGGCTTCTGATGACTCTGGGTGCTGTGTGGGAAATGCAAAATTCTGTGCTCAGGCCTTGGCAGGTTAAAGTAATGGCAAAATTCTCAGCACTTTACAGCTCTACTCAGTAAATTTATCTTGAAATATAAATTTAAGCAACTGGTGGTTGATGATCATAAGCAGTAAAATTGTTATTAATTTATAGCAAAGAAGGTTTTAATTTCTACTTTAATAAAGAACAAATGACAATGCTATGAAAATCAAAGCCCTGTCCTTGTGGCATGGGGATACCAGCCCAGGTAACTCCACAAATAAAAGGAGTGTATGAGCTTGCACCCACCAGGAGCCAAGGAGTCAGCTAGAGTTTGCCACTCTAATAAATTTCCAATGAAATAAATACTCCCATGCCATTTCCACTGGATGAGAATCTTTTCTTGGTCTTTGGTTTGGCCAGACCCTGGCTGCTGTTGCTGCTGTGTGAAGAGAGTTCAGCCAAGCAGGGCCAAGCCTTTGTCTCTTTCCCTCACAGATCTCTACGAACACAAATTCATCAACTGCAGGCTCATCAACAGCACGTTCATGAAGGAGAAGGAAGGCTGCCACATCGACTTTGAGGAGGACAATGATTTTCTGATCTACCTGGTCAGCTTCCTGGGCAGCCTGTCCGTGCTGCCAGGCAACATCATCTCTGCACTGCTCATGGACAAGATCGGGAGGATAAAGATGATCGGTGAGTGGGGGTGGAGGGTGAAGATGATGGGTGATGGGCAGGACATGGGGGGGCACAGCCCTGCCAAGAGCCCTGGCAGGGTGAAGGGCTCCCTGTGTCTGCCACTGCCATGCCCTGGTGGGAATGAGTCAGCCCCAGAAGGAGCAGGAGGATAAAGAATAGAGGGTGAGGCAGGGGATCCACTCCATGGCAGTGAGCAAGTGCCCCACTCCCCACCTCCTCACCCTGCTTTTCTGTGTGTCTGTAAGACCTTTTTTTTTAATTTATTTTGCCTTTTGTGTCAAATCCTGTGTGTTTTTCCAGTGTTCAGCACATCAGGGTCAGAGCTAAAAAAGGACCTCTTGGTACTGTTGAGCTGCTGCTGAAGTCCAAAGCCTCTGTATAAATAAATGAACATTTTGCTTGTAGCAATGAATATTCACAAAGGTTATCTGATGTGGCAGCTTGACAGCCCAGGAGATCCCTCTTTTGTTTTTTATCTGATTTTCAAATGATTGCACAAACAGCTTCAGAGACCATATGGTAAATTAACTGACCATGTCACAGCCAGGAGAGGAGCCACCCTTTAGTACCATGGGAGTAAGTTATGGAGTTAGCACCTTATCAGCTTTATGAATACTTTGGGAATTTCTGGTGCTGCTGCCTCCAGGGCTCAGACTTTGCTCTCCAGGTTCTGTGGGAATCATGCCCTGAGGGACAGCCAAAGGAAGTTAATAAAATCAGGGATGTGGCTCAGGGATAAGGGAAGAATCAATGAATCACTCCCTTGAGCTTGCCTCTCTCTCCTCTGAGAACAGAGGGAAGGCTTAGCTCAGCCTCACCTTCAGACAGGTTAAAGTAGAGCAAGATGATCCCACTGATGTCTCAGGAATGTACACTGAGGGAAAATGAGCATTCATGTGGTGAATTTGGAAAAGACCCAAACAAACCAGAGGGTCTGTGGGAAATAAATTAGAGGAAGCTGAATGAGAATCAGACTGTCCATCCTGCAAACATGTCAGCATTTCAGCATTTTCATCTGGAATTGAGATGACAGCTGGAGCCCTAAATGCTTATTTCTCCTGCAAAAAGAAGAGTACAGGACAAAAATTAGTAATGACACGCTGAAACGTTTCACCATGGAATTTCCAACTGGAAGAGCCTTCTGGCATCCCACCTGTATCACTCTGTTGAACATATTATTTCTGGTCAGCTTAACAGGAAATCTGAATTTCTCCTCTGTGTTATGTGCCTCACTGGGGCTTCAGTTCATTTTTACCACCTCCTGCCAGACCTTCTCTTGTACAAAGCAGCAGATCCCTTGGTGCCCTCACCAAGGTGGCCAGTGCTGGGCTGGGCTTTGGCAGCAGGGGGAATATCCACACTACACTGTGGGGATGTATTTGGCCTCCTGCCATGGAGGAGAAGTGGATATGGAGTCCTGCATGGCAGCTTTTCATAGGCAGGCCACTGCAGTGGCAACACAATGTCCAAAGTGAAGCATTTTAGTTCCACTTCAGCATCCAAATTATTTTGTTTCCAAAATTGTCTCCAAAACCACCAAACAACAGAGAAAATTGTTTGCTTTTCTGGAAATAAATGGAGATATTTCAGTAATAACAGAAGAATTCTGGTGAAAAATAGTTTGATTTTTCACAAATTTCATCTTTCAGGTGAAAACTCCCAATGGGGCAGAGAGCAGTGATGTAGCTATTAATATTTCTGAATCTGAGCTGTGCCTAACTGAGCATGAATGCTCTCACTTTCTCCCTTGGTGATGTTCATAAAATTATGGCTCCTGTGCAAATGTGCCATGAAATCTAATGATGTTCTTATAATTAAAAGAGACCTCAAGTGCTTCATACAAGTGACTGTAAATTATCCTAATTGGGACTAGAAATGTGTCGAGTGACTTCAATACGATATGAAAAGCACAAGCTTATCACTCGAAACTCAAGTCAAAAAACCTTCACAATGATGCTTCCTCCTCATTGACTTTCATGTTTACTTGCCTCTGCTCTTCCTGGGTCCATCTGGGGTCTGAGATGCTGGAAGCCTGCCTGGAAAACCTGTCTTCACAGCCTTTGTAGAGCAGGACTATCAGCAACATCGGGTGGTCATCGAGAACATTTCCAAGCTGGTTTCCAGCATCAGAGAATGACAGAGAGGCAGCATCAAGGTGGTTTTGGATTCTCTCCGATTTAATTCTCACTGGGATGAAACGGCATCACTTGAAAGCCATCTTTATCAACAACTGTGTTGGCTCAGCTGTGGACAGGGGACGCTGGTGCCAGCGTTTCTCTGTCGCTTCCCCCCGCAGGCGGCTCGATGCTGATCTCGGCCGTGTGCTGCTTCTTCCTGTTTTTCGGGAACAGCGAGTCGGCGATGATTGGCTGGCAGTGCCTCTTCTGCGGGGCCAGCATCGCCGCCTGGAACGCCCTGGATGTCATCACCGTGGAGCTCTACCCCACGGACAAAAGGTGCTCTCCTTTTAGTCTCCACCCTCTACCTAGTCCTCTTGGTTCCCGAAGGAAAAAGCGGCCCGAGAGGCGTGTAGGTGGGGGAGCTGTATATTTTTCAGGGCTGTGTAATCCTGGGTTAGAACAGACATTTTCGAGCATAATTCTGCATGCATGGTGGGTTGAACGCAGGGATCACGTGGACATATGGAAATTATGGGCTGATAAACCCAAGAATCATAAAAACATGATATCACAGAGTGGGTTGGGTTGGAAGGGACCTGAAATATCAGCTAGCTCTAAACCCTGTGCCATGGGCAGGGACACCATGGATGTGCTGGGGGTCTGGCCTTTCACACTGCACCCCCAGTCTCTCATCATGGCTCATCACTGGGCAGCCTTCCCCTCCAAAACCTGCAGACAGCCATGTGCACTGAGTGATTTGGGACACAGGAAAGAGCAGGGGGCTTTGGGACAATGTCCTGCAGATGGTATCTTTCCTTACAACATCATTATAAGCCCCTTTTGGCCTTTTTCAACTGCTGGGGGAAGCCAGGAAGGACTGTACATTGAAAGCTGTGTGCTTTTAGCTGCTGGGTGAAACAGGATTTAGAGGAGAGCTGTGGTTGCTTCTCTGGTGACAACTCACTCCAGGCAGCCCTTGGAAGGGCTTTGAGGAGCTCTAGAGCAGATTTTGTCCTGCTGTCTTTGGGGAGGGCAAAGGCTGACAGAGTGAGCTACTCTAGGGCTAGGGAGAAGGTGAGATGAAATGAGTGCACACAGACATTCTCCTCATTCACACAGACATGCAAAACAGTTGTATCTATTTATCTATTTATTTCTTCCGCTCAGTTTTACTTGCTGGAAGCACAGCCTGGGCAACATAAGAGCATCCACAAAATTACCCATCCAAACCTTCTGTAGCTGTGCCAGAACCTCCCTCCTAACCATTTCTGCTTTTCCTCCCCACAGGGCAACAGCCTTTGGCATCCTCAATGGGCTTTGCAAGTTTGGTGCCATCCTGGGGAACTCCATCTTTTCCTCCTTCGTGGGGATAACCAAGGTGGTTCCCATCCTTCTGGCTTCCTCTGCTCTGGTTGGAGGGGGCCTGCTCGCTCTGCGCCTGCCAGAGACTCGAGAGCAGGTCCTGATGTGAGCAACACAGGCCAGGGGGCTTGGGGGGGCAGATGTAGAAGAAGAACAAAAAAGAGCCGTGTGTGGAAACCCCAAAACGTTCATTCTGTACCGTTCTGTCGATACCTCAAAGCCAGAGGGCAGCGGGAAAGGAGAACCCGCAGGGATATAAACAAACCCATCCTTCCTGACCTTGTTACAGCCACGACTGGTGCATGCAGCCCCCACACGCCCCTTGCAGAGCTCGGGTTCCACCCTGGCAGCTCCCCTGCCCCTGCCCACCCACGGCAGGGACTCAGACGGCGCGGGTGTGACACGGGAGGACAGCCCCCGACACAGCCCCGACCCTCCTGCCTCTGCCCGCCCACCCAGCGCCTTGGCCATCCCCGTCAGCTGTGCTCGGACTGCGGGGAGCCGGGGCCGGCAGGTACCGAGCCTGCTCCGGGGGTGAGGCACCGAACCTGCTCCGGGGGTGAGGTACTGAACCTGCTGGAGGAGAGCTCTAAGGGTAAACTACCAAACCTGCTCCAGGGGTGA
>VZRX01004376.1:0-27540 GCA_013398075.1 Notiomystis cincta | reverse complement strand
GGCCAGGGCCACGAGCGGGGGCTCAAGGTGCGCAGCCTGGTGGAGACCCCCCGGCTGTCCCTGGGCAGCGACCCCGAGGACGAGCCCGAGGGCGGCCCGGGCAGCCCGGGCGCGCTGCGGCGCGGGCTGCGCTCCACGTCCTACCGCCGGGCCGTGGTGAGCGGCGTGGACCTGGACGGCTCCACCAACTGCAAGAAGAAGAACAGAATGTCCCAGCCCATCCTGAAAGCGGTGGTTGAAGATAAGGAAAAGTTCTCGAGCTTGGGGAGGATAAAGGTAAGGTGCGCTGATGGGTGAAGGTGTGGACTCTGGGGGAGTGTGGCCTGCAGATTCTGCATTTTCATTTTCCATAAATGCTAGGGTTTTTCAGTTTATTTTTTGCTAACACAAAACTTTTCGTAGTTACTGTGAGTTTTACAAGTGCTGTTTTCTAAGTGAGCTGTTGGAGACGGCAGGGACGTGGCTCTGTTGAAATCCAGGAGGTTCAGAGCCTTTGCTGGATGCCTCCTCCTCTCCTTTCCTGCCGGATTCTCCAGCTTTCACAGCCGAACCACTGACTTAAAACCTGTGTCCCAGAAAGGAGTAAACAGGAAAAAAAGGGGACATTGTCTTAATAAAGTCTGCATGCTTGGACAGAGGCAGGAAAATGAACTTCTTCCCTCATTTCTCTGAGACATTACTTTTAAAGTATTTTTAAAAATCACGGAGTGATTTTTAAATGGATAGAAATCACTTCGGGTATCTTAATTTTAGTGCCTGAAAGTAAAAGTAGTATGCCTATTTTTAAATCTTCGTTGTTATCCCTTAGAATCCCATAGTAGACTTATATTGAATGTTAACATATTAATGTATTAAATTATAAAGACATACTGATAGTATTCTTTTAGTCACCGTAGTGTAATATTGTATTTCCTTATTTTATATATAATTTGTTACTATATGAAATATATTCATAGATTTCTGTGGAGTGCTTGGAATTGTGTAATAAAGTACGCCAGGCCTAGAGCTGATGCTGTAGCTTTAATTACCAGCTTTATGGCAGTTTTCAGTCAATTTGAAATTACGGTAGTGGATGCTTCTGTGGAAATACTGCAAGCGGTGAAATAGAAATTGATGAAATTGTGAACAGCTGCAGAGCGTGGGGTGGTTGGGTTTGGTAGTAAACTTAAAACAGTGAGTTACGTTTAAGAGAGGAGGATGTAACACTGTCCTGTCCTTACAGAGCTCTCTGCAAGTTGTGTTTTATTAAATAGACTCTTGGGCCCTGGGACTTGTTACACCAGAACAGCTGTTTTATTTCAGAGGTTTGTTGCTCTCAGAAGGCTCCTTTACAAAGTACTCAGAGCGGTTGTTGTTTGCAGAGTGTGCAAGGGCAGCCTCTCAGTGCTGCGCCCCCACGGAAAGCCCCGAGACAGTGGGATGAGTTGCACGTTCACTGAACCTCTCTCAAGCCAGTATAGTGTGCTTTTGAAACACAGGGAAAATACATCTAAACAGGAAGGCACGAGAGAAAGTAAACTAGAGTAGCTTTTCACTTTCTCTCGTGACACAGTTGTTTTCACTGAACTCTTGTCCAGCATCTGAAATTTACAGTTTAGAGACTGTTGATTTGGTGCCCAAGTCTTGAATAAAACACATTCTTGTTACTGTGATTATTTTGCACTCTCCTCCTTCTAACATATCTCTCTTTTCTGTTAAAATAAAAACCTGCAGAAGATGCTGAAAGGACAAGGGACGTTTGATGGGGAAGGTGAGCGCTTTTCTGTCCAGACTTGCTAATAAGTCCCAAGGGAGATGAACGTCAGGATCGTTTCTCACACTTCCTTTGTATGGAGTCAAGGACTCAATAACTTGTTTTTCAGTAACCTTGAGAAGTGGGACCATAATTTTGGCACTAGACGTACCTTAGGGATATTAAAGACAGCAAAGTGGCAGACTGAAAAGGTGTGTCATGGGCTTCTTTTCCACTCAAGCTCCTGTCCCTCCCAAAAAGTGAGCTGTTAGCTGTGTTTGCCTGAGCTCTGCCAGTTCTGTGCAGTTCCATAGTGAGCTCCTCCATGTGGGGCTGCCT
Organism: Notiomystis cincta; assembly: GCA_013398075.1. NCBI lineage: Eukaryota > Metazoa > Chordata > Aves > Passeriformes > Notiomystidae > Notiomystis > Notiomystis cincta. Next base: position 25,469 of record VZRX01004376.1, on the reverse strand, counting down.
GCCTGTTCCCCAGGACTCTGCCCAGGTGCAGGACATTGTGGAGCCATTATGGGTTTGGGGCCATCCCTGCAGCACACACCTGAGTCTACTCTGGGCTGGGGATTCACACAGCTGTTTCTGCCTTCTCATCAGCTGAGGGTGCTGGGCTGAACCACTGGACTCTGTAAGCATTTTCTTTTCTTGCTACCTAGGCTTCAAGTTTAAGTGCCAGAAAAACACTGTCGGTGGGTCTGTATTTTTGTGTTACTCATTAATTCTGAGCTTTGCCAGATATTCTGCTTTTCCCAATATTTCAACAAGAAAAACATCTATGATGAGTCCACTGAAGTTCTGTTAAAATAACTGCTACTCTCTTGGCTTTTCTCTGCTTAATGCCTCTTTGAGGTCATCTCAGCTGCTGTGTTACCTTCCTCCTGTTTCTATTTCCAAAGCTTCCCACTGTTTTCTCTTTGCATCATCCCCTTTCCTACTCTTTATTTTTATCTCTTCTCACACTATCTCCTGATAATGTTTTTTAGATTCTCTCCCAATGGCTCCCTCCTATCTTGGATGATCCCAGCTAATAACTTTCTCTATAATGCCTCCCAGAATTTATTTGCTGTTAACAGTTTCCTCTGTTGAAAGTGTATAAACTCTATAGACCCTTCCCAAAGAACTGCTCCAGAGGTCACACCTGGTCTAACACTGGGGCAGGGCTGTAGGTCTGAGCAGGTGGGACAGACCCACCCAGCCAGGTGTGGGACTGCAGGAGCTGGGACCCTGCCTGGAGATGCCAAACTTCCACTTCAGATCCCCCTTCTCTTGTAGTGGAAGATTGTATGTTATCCAAAGTCTGGCCCACGTGAAAGTACCTTTCAGAGCCTGCCTGCATAATGGCTTCATTTGTCTGTGGGGTTTTGTGGTGTTGGATTTCTGTCCTTGCTCACTGCTGTTGCCAGGGGTGCGTGGCCAGGGAGGTTGGGAAGCAGCGGGAGTGCTCCACGCCTGTGCTCCTTTGCCACTGATAGTGCTGAATTAATGATGGCAGAACTCAAATACGTGATGGGTGTATTTGGTCTTAGGGTTCATAGGTCTCATGCTTACTCAGACAGGCTTTTAACTTTCTACTTGGAATAGTTCTGACGTCAGATCTCTGAAGCTGGGAAACAGTGAAATGCGAAGACAGTATTTAAAGTTGACAGAAGGAAGGTTGGTGTGGGCAATGTGCTTTTCATGACATGAAAATAGTGAGACCTGCAGATCAGTGACTTCCACTGACACACAATCCCATTTTCTAGTTGCTGGTTAATTACAGAACTGGGTACAGCAAACCAAGGAATAAAAAATTGTTTGCTATTTTTTTTCTTGACAAAGGCCGCATCTGTTCTTTAATTCGGTCTGGGAGGATCTTTGGGTACAGTGATCCATTGTCACTGTACTGCACCATTGTCCAGCCCAAATCAGTTGCTATCTTTGTCTCATGGAGTGTCAGCAGGACAGTGACACTTTGGTTTCTTTCACTGTTTAAATGTTACTTTAAATTTTTGTGAGAGCAACTAAACTAACTTTCTAGCAATGACTGAAATACTGTTGTTATTTGACAGAAAATGCTGTATTATATCAGAACTATAAGGAAAGAGCTCTGGACATAGATTCTGATGAAGAGTCTGAGCCCCAGGAGCAGAAGTTGGATGACAAGGTTGTTTTTCACTATAAGCCCCTGAGGTCGACGTGGAGCCAGCTCTCTGTGGTGAGTTGTGATCCTTGTATGGCCAGAGACAGGATCGCAGGGTGGGTTGAAGCAAAGTCTTTTCTTACTGGCTGCTGGAATTTTTGGCTGAAATTTGTCATCATCTTTTTCATCTCAGAAGAGGAACACGGAAGTCCCAATCAGTTACTGGTCTTTGTTTCACATAGAAAACAATGAAACTGGGTTCATTTTAGAATCCTGTATTTGGCAAAGACACAATTTTACTGATTCATTAAAAAAGGGTTGTGTGAGTTCACTAAAAGGGTGAATTATACTGAAGAAAGGCTTCAGTTAGTTACAAATGAGTTGCTGCTGAATTGTTCTAAATCACTGCACACCAGCTCTTAAGCTGACTCGGGTGCAGGTGTTTAATGGAAAGCATTTTGAGAAGTGCAGAGTGGAGCTGGTGGTGCTGTGCTGTCCCATGCACAGGCTGGGAAGCATCTGCAGGGCTTCGGTGGAGCAGCATCGTTAAACAAAGTAAATTCAGCTGTTCTCATCAGTGCTGCAGTCTTGCTGCCCTCCTGCTAATAACCCGACAAATTACTGACAACAGCTGGTACTGCCACCGCTCTTTCTCACACACGACTTTGGGGCTGAAGGAACCATACAAATGCGGTGTTTATCTGGTTATTCTTTGATCACTTCGGTGGCTTCTGGAGGGATATCCCTGAAATGAAGGATTTGGGGTTGGTTTTTGTTTATGTAACTTGTAGAATGTTGTAGATGCTCGTCTCGGGCATTAGGGAGATTATGACAAGATCACCTGGAGTATTTGACCATCAGCTCTGTATATCCCAGTAAATGAGGGATTAAGCCTCAGGGAGATACCCCGAGGCTGGTTACATGGTCTGATTAGCAGAGCTGTGTTACAGATGCTGATGACCTTTTGCAGTTTAAAGTATTGAAAGATGAATCTCTCTGATTCAGGAATTAAAAAGAAGGCAAGACAATGTGGTTTTGAACAGATGTTCTTTAATTTTCTATTTTCCAACAATCAAATACTTTAAATATAGTTCATTTGCTTCATATTGCAAAAAAAAAAGTGTTTATAATGAAGACAAATTGTTTTTTTCTGCCTTCTGGGCAAACTAGCAGTTAAATGTTCAACAGCTGAGGTATATTGGAAGTAATGCTATGTAGTAATAATAATGATCATTTCAAAACACTAATTTGCTTTGAGACAAAAATAGCATGAAGACCATCTCTGGAGGAGAACTGTCCTGTGCCATGCTTCACTTACAGAAACCCTCTTGTTCTTTACTGCTCCTCAGTACAGAAAGTTGTGCACTGTCTGTGTTTGATTTACAGGATTGAAAGTGGGGAGTCTGTGGGAAAAGGTGGTGCATGGAGAAAACAAAATCTGGGAATCTGAGACTCATAGTGACTGTGTTTATAACTCTGGAAAAATTACATGCTGTCAATGTGTATTAAAAAGTTAAAAAGTGAGTCTGGAGTTGTCGCAGGAAGTCAGCTGGAAAATGTCAGTCCTGGGTTTCAGCATATGTTAGGAAAGGAGGAGGATAATGTTTCTGGTGTTTGTTAGCAGTGCCTGTGCTGGGAAACCGAGGGAGGTGCAGAGGGATCCCCTCGCTCTGCAGGAGCTTTCCCTGGCACCTGGTGCAGCTCCCACCACGCTGTGCTTGAGGGGTAGTGCCCTTCAGGTATGGAGTTGTCAAATTCTTTATGATAAGTCATAGAAAAGGGTGTTTCTGTCTTCCTGAAGTGTATTCATACCAGTGAAATTGAGGTTGATCTTGGTTGTAACTGGTTTCTCATTCATGTAAAAATCAGCTGCTGTGAGCGGCTTTATGGGTCACTGTCCAGGGCTGTCCCCTCTCTGTGGTACCAGCCCAGACTCCTGGTGGGATTGTCAGGGGCCTTCAGGGCTGATCTCTGCACTGGCTCCCCTTTCTCTCCCATATCAAAGGGCTTCTCTTCACTCTGGGTATGGTGCAGCCACTTAGTAGGTTTCTGGTGAGCTCCCCCCCTTGAGCCCCTCCTTGTTTTGAAGGAACTTTTTGTCCCTAACCAGAGTTCACCTGTCCTCCTTTCATCCTCTGCTCCTCGCCTCCATGGTTGAATCATTGCTGAGGAAAAGCCAGTCCAGTGGGATGACAGCTTTAGTAGCTGTGATGCTGGGCTTCTTCCAATCCTTCTGGTCATGTTCTTAGCTTAAGTGAAGTTTTTGTTTGCTCAGTATCACACATGTGACGTATTTTATGTTACTTCAGCTTAAACATTTTGGACATGTCAAAATTAGGTATTGAATTTTCTTTCACAGAAATGCCCAAAGTAGTCTCCATGCCTCTGTGTCTTTGGAAGTGTTGCTGTTGATTGGGAGTGTAAGGCTGGGCCCTTGGCCTGTGAGTTCCTGTGCCATGAATTCGTGTGTACTTTGTGGGACACACCCACGTGTAACAGCAGTGACCACGAGGCACAGCTGCAGTTTGGAGCAGGAATTCAGCAGGTGCCCCATGGACCTTCCTGGACAGTGGCAGTGTCTGTGTTAACAGGGAGCACTGAAATCTGAGGGATGTGTTTGTAGGTATTTCCTGTGTTGGTGTATTTTTAGAAAACTCCTCCACTGCATCCAGAAGAAAGTGACATTGCACCTTTCAGTGCCATTGCACTTCCTCGGGAATGCTCTGAAGCTTTCAGGCTGCTGATTAAAATGTACTTTAATTGTTTAATAGAAAGACATCTAATTAGTTCTTGCTCAGCATCCAGAAATGTCTGTTTGTGGTGCCGTGGGAATCCGGGGTTTGTTCCAGAGGACAGTGACTCCCACACTGGAATGTTGATGTTACTGTCATAGGCATTTACCTGGGTGTCTGTACCTTGGTGTGCACACCAAAGCGTGGCACCTCTTCACGCCTGCTGTCCCAGCACTGTGGGGTTGGTGTCCAGGAATAAAAGGAGGAAGAATGTATCCTTTAAAATTCCAGGGAACAGGTCGAGCAAGAAGAGAAAGCTGTGGGTTTGGAGGTATGTTAGGAGCTTTTGGAGAAGACTGTCAGAAATGGGGGTGAGGTCTTGTGTCTGTGATGTGCCTCTGCTCCACGAAGAGAACAGGGCCTTCCACGTGTGTGGTGCTGTGGCCTTTCCCCTCCCTTCCCCTGCTGCCCCTCCGGAGCTGGGCTTCTGTGTTTAGCACTCCTGCAGGAGCCAGGCCCTCCTTGGTGCTTTGCTGTCTGGCTTTTGATAGTCCTGTATCTCTTTAATCACATTTTTCCACAAAAGGTGTTAAAAATACCAATTGATTTGTTTTTTTAGGTGAAGAAGAATGGATTGTCGGAAGCCATCAGCCAGGAGGAAAGGAAAAGACAGGAGGTACTCTGTGCTTTGGGGCTGGCTGCTCAGGGTTGCACTGCATGCCTGGGTCAATGCTCTGTTTCTTGATAAGGAGACGTTGATAAGAGTTCATTGCTTGGCTTCCTGCCCTGCAGTGAAGTGTCCTCTATCCACAGAAGGAAAATGAGCCCAGTCAGTGCTGAGGTGCCCGTGTCCCTGCCAGGGGTGTGCTCCCTGCCCAGCACCAGAGTCACTGCTGTGCCGGGGAAGGGGTGACATTAACCTGAGCTCACAGAGGGAGGAGGTGGCTCATGAATTTCTGTAGCTGTGAGGAGCAGAGAGCAGCTTTTACAGAGCCCCTGGGCTGTGCACCCCTGTGAGCAGTGCTGGGAGCACAGTGTGCCTGCTGGAAGCCAGCTGGTCCCTCTGCCTTGGGGCAGGGCAGGGGTCTGTGCTGGCAGCAGCAGCACTGGGGGGGCCTGTCTGTTCTCTCTCTGTCTCCCCTTTGCTCCTTGTGTCCTCTTCATCCACTCTTCTCTTCCCCTTTGCTCCTTGTGTCCCCTTGATCTGCTGTACCCTCCTTCCTCATACAGGGGCTATGTCAAAGTGAATGAGGTGTTGAAAAGTGTAGCCTGGCCTAGGCAGCTGTGTCCCTGCAGCTCCTTCCCGAGGTATGTCCTTCCACAGGAAACAAGGCTTTGGGAGGAGCACTGCAGCATTACCTGCCATGGGAATTTGTCCCAGTATCTTCATTCCTCTTCAGGACATACCTCAGCCTCCTCCTGCTGGGAAGCTTTTGTGACAAGGCATATATTTCAGTCATATCCTTTAGGAGCCTTTAGTCTGTGTTTCCTGGAGCCATACTTGCATCCTTTCAAAAAGAACAAGTTCTGTGGATGCCTTTTAAATGTAAAGTCATTCATGATACCAAAAATGTTTCAGGCCTGAGGGATTTTTATTTGAATTTGAGAGGCCAGTTCTTTCAGAAGGAGCCTAAATAAATATTCTTAAGCTGTAGTTACATTACCAAGTCATGCTTTTGCTGTATTTCTTTTAAACTGCCTTTTATCATTTATTCTTTACCTGTTCTTTAAATTGCTTTTAAGAGCCTATTAGATTATTTTATAATTATATACATTGTCACTGCAGAAAAATGTTTGTTTTGTAGAAATTTGTTTTTCTGCCTTGATTAATGTCCATGTCCTGTCTTCTATGCACATCACATCTTTCCGAATGTTAGTGAGATGGATCTCTGTGCATATTTTGGCTAAAAAAAATGTGCCACAGACTGATTTGAACTAAAATTATTTTCAGTAGATCTTTCCTTGCTAGCTGAAAGTACCAACTACGGGGTGCCCCTGGCCCCCTGAGGGTTCTGTCCTTGGGGTTCACACCCTGCTCTCGTGCAGATGAACCCCAGTGTGGCTTCAGGTGCCATCCAGCAATGCCCAGCAAGCACCAGGGAGCTGCCCCCAGCCCCTGGCTGTGTGTCAGGCACCCTTTTCTGTGTTTGGGTCATGGTGAGATGATTCCCTCTCCCTTCCTTGCACGTTAGAAGCAAAGTGCCTTTGCCCCATTGCTGCCAGTGCTGATGACTTCGTTACCAGTCTGGGAGGAGCTCACAGGTGTGACTGCTCTTGGGGTCACACTTGGTGCCGAGCTGCCTTCAAACTCCTGGTTTGCAGTTGCATTGAAAACTCTGAATATAGACTTCTTTAAAAATACTTTTTTTCTACTATTAAATCACCTATTTCTAATTAGTTATTCAACTACTATAAAGATGAATATTTATGTCACAATCTCTATCTTACATCCAAACTTTGCTTTGCACCTCTGCTCAACATTTTGTGTTTAAGGAAAAAAGCCCTATCACTAGTGAGTCTCTTCTTTTCTTCCTCCACTCTGCAGGCAATATTTGAGGTGATATCTTCTGAGCACTCCTACTTGCTGAGCCTGGAGATTCTGATCCGGATGTTTAAAAATTCCAGGGAGCTGAGCCTCACAATGACCAAAACAGAGAGCCACCACCTCTTCTCCAACATCACGGATGTTTACGAAGCAAGCAAAAAGTAAGTGTGGCATTCCTGTATTTAACAGAACTGTACATCCTTAACCATAGCAGCAGGTTTCTTTTTGGAAGCTGAGGTGGCCATTGCAGTGGTGACCATTTCTTCCCAAACTCCTGCTGGTTTGCAGGTGGAAAGTACAAGTGGCAGAGATGTGCACAGGAGTGTGAGAGCCCCACCCTCAGTGGGGCTGGCCTGGGGTTTGTGCCTGAAAATGGGGAGGGAAGGGAAGCACAGAGTGAATCTTAGTGGAAAATCAGCATCTTCAAATGAAACATCAGGATTCAGACCTAGTCCTTCCAGTGCATCAAATAAAGCTTAGTGTGCCTCGCTGAGCTGTTAAAGCTGAGCTGGAGTTTCACACTTGCCCTGAAGGGCTGCTCTTGCCAGCTGATGCAGAGGGTGCTGTCCTGAGGCCTCGCTGTGCTCGGGCACTGCCACCCCTGTGGGGACACCAGGGCCTGGCTCTGCTGCCAGGGAGGAGCTGCTCTGCTCTGCTCTGCTGCTGGGCACATTCCTGCCAGTAACAAAGGGAAACAGACACACTGCAGATAGTGCCTAAAGAGCAGGAAATGGCAGATCCTACGTGATACAAATGCAGAGAAGTCTTGTTTATGACTGGTAATTACTGCCAGTACTATTTACTCCAGAACATGCATATGTATGTGCTCTCAGAGTACTTCACACTCTTTGAAAAAGTTGCTGAATGCAGCTTTGCTTCCTTGCAATTTGTTCTGTGTTTGCAGCAGCAGGTGGATTACTGTGTTCCACATAACTAAAGCATCAAAATGTCTGTGTTGCTTTTCTTATCCCTGGTCTCCAGTCTGAAGTGGGCACAGTGGCTGAAGGATGCTCACAGCCTGGGTGCTGAGTGGTCTCAGCTGTAGCTCTGTATAGCTTCACATGGATCACTTTACCTGTGGAACAGAGAAGTATTGGCCTCCTTTCAGAAGGGGGACTCAAGGTTGAACAAGGATTCTGAGTGGTTTTTGATTTTGTTCCCCCTTCTTTTGTCCTCTTTGTAGAAATTGCGAAGTTCTGAATTCTTTAGCTTTAAACCTTCATTTACCTTGGTGGAACTTGTGAAGTTCTGTGTTCCCAGTCATGGTAAAGTCATTCCATGGCTTTTTTCTCTGAGAAACTACAAAGGCATTTGACATCTGTTGGGCAGCAGTTTGTCTTCTGAAGTTCATGCAGCAACAAGATCTTGTGTCACGGAGGCTGATGTGTTGTGTGAAGTGCAAACCCAGTTTAGGAGCTACAGAGCAGGAGTACATTTGGGTTTGGGTGGGGAGCCTTCATTTCTCCCTCCCATTCCCCTTTGTCTTTTGCCAGAGGTTGGAGGTTGTGTGGCCCCAGAGCCACCCCAGTCTGACAGCACTGGTGTCAGGGGGTGCAGCTTATCAAAGTCTTTATTTTCAAGGAAAAGTTCCTTTTACAGGTGCTCCTTACATGAAGTGTGAGGTGTAGAAGCAAAGGACAGTGGGGGTGGGGAGAGCAATTCTCTAAGGGGAACTCTTACATCCCTTTTGATTAATGGTCTTCAAAGGAAGTGGGAGGGAGAGAAAAAAAAAAGAATGGAAAAATACCACACTAGCCTAGAATTACAATCTTATTCTTTCTTGTCTGTGAAGTCTAATGTTTTAAGAACTTGGGTTTTTATGACTTGGGGTAAAATCAGAAGTCGTAACTCCTTTTTAAACCCAAATGAAAACATAATTTCTTTCCCATGTTGTGCAATACCATTAAATGAAAACAAAACTTTGTGCTGGCTTCGAGCAACGTCATTTCTATAAATAATGGAAATGATTTTAAACCAGAAGCCTCTTTCTTGGTATCTCCAGACTGTTGCTTTCCATTTTCCAGGTGTTTCAAAGTAGCAAAATCCACCCTTTTGTTATAAAACGGAACATCCGTCTCATTCTGCTGTATTTTAAGCAACTTTTGCTTAGTACAAAACCTGAGTATGAGTGTAGTTACCAGTAGTTTTGGTTGCTTGGACAAAAGTTTGGTGAGCTAAATAACCTGAGCTGATAAAAATAGTACATAAAACCTTTAGTCAAAAGTGCTTAAAGCCTCTGTCTAGGAACTTTGACTTGGAACATGTTTAATGGAAGCTGTCCAGCAACACCAGGATAGGCCTGTAGTGCCTGACAGGGCCATTCCTGGGGGAACAAAGCTGCCTTTGTTGGAAGCAAAATGCAGAGAGCAGAGACTGTCTCTGCTTTTGGGAGCTCCCTGGAATGTCTCTGACAAAAGAGAGTGGAGATGAATAATCTCTGCAGCACATGCTGTGTGTGCTTATGGAAACCTCCTGGGAGGTGGCTTCAGAGAGCTGGACTTCACTGGCCCTTGTGTGATGTGCACTTCAGGAGTGCTGCAGCCCAAACTCACCCTGGTGCAGCCCCGTTGGGAGCTGTTGGACTGGGCTGGTGGGGATCAGGGAACAGCCGAGCCAGGAATGAGTCAGGAATGCAGGCAGAAATCAGTGTCAGGGCACAGCTCCCCAGGAGCCTCTCTGGGGAAAGAGGAGTCACAGGGAAATTAGGGAAATGTCTTGAGGAGCAGTTGGTCTGCAGGGTCAAAGCTCCAAGTTTATAGGAGAAAGGAAAGCTTTAGCATTTGTGCCTCTCTGCCATTAGGCAAGCAAAGGGCAAATGCTTTCGTGATACCAGAGCTTTGGTGATTCCAGATCAGTATTAGCAGAAAAAGATACTAACAAAACCATTGTAACAGGTTCTGTGTGTTTTTAAACTCTGTGTCTTAATCTCAGAATCACAGAACATGAACACTCCAGTTGTGATGGGTTCATGACTTATCAAAGACACTCCCATTTTGTGTTCCCCTTGTCTGTGGAAATTTGTTGTCCTGCAGGTCCTGCCTCTGACCAGGTGCTGTGGGCACCTTCCTGCTGTCTCAGGAATCTCTCTGGAACAGGATATCTTGGCAGGGCTACTGTGGCCTTTCCATAGCCCTGGATTTCTGCCAGAGCTCTATAAATAGCTGGAAAGGCAAGTGGCTCCCCACTGGGACAGGCCCTGGGGCATGGGCTGGCCCAGAGCTGGTCTGGGTACCGAGGGAACAAACAGGCTGCAGGGTCAGCTTCTCCTTGTTGGGCTCTGTAGCTGCTCCCTGGACATTGCCCAGTAAAAGGTGTTTTATGGGCTGTGAGTTTGCAGGGTTTGGTGTTATATTTGTGTGTAGGTATGTGTTGGTTTCTGTTATTGAGATTGTGGGAACTCACCAAACAAACTGATTTCAGTTCTGCACTTTATTCANTTTTTTTTTTTTTTGTAAAAACTAGTTTTGATTTGGCATAAAAATTCTACGGAAATAAGACTATTTCCCCCCCTTTTTTACTATTTTAAATCCCCCTCCCCTTCCCTAAGTAACAATAATGTTACAGATATTCAGATTCTGTTCCTGATGAGAAGATTCAGATTTGGAGAGGTAAATCAGAAATCTCTATTGCTTCTAGCTGAAGTTATCTCAAGTTGGCAGTTGTTACTCCAGTGCCCCTATCTTTAGGGGGAAAAGCTGAATTCTTCTCGCTGCCACTGCAGTGGTTTCTGTCCCTGGATGGTGTCAGCAGCTCCTGGAGCTAAACCTGCATCTCTGAATTTGGCCCTTGGCCTCCAGGAGAGTTGCAGAGTGGATGGTTGTTTTAGACACCATAAGGACAAGATGAGGGAAATCAAATTCTGTCACATGATGCTGTTTGACTTTCACTTAATTGGATCTCACTTTAAGCAGAAAAGTTCTGGATTTAACAGAAAGATATTTGAAGTAAATCCTTCTGGCATTCAGTAAAAAAAAGCTGCACACATCACAGCAAACCCCTTGTTGGTTAAATTAAATGGAATCATTCCATCCCTCAGTCCTGAGCTTTTTGACAGAATCTGTCCTAAAATTGTAAGTGAAAGGGTTTGTGATGTGTCTGGTTCACTGATTGTGTCTAACACTTAGCAGATTAGATGTGGAAACCCACAGCTTTTTATTCAAAGTGGTGCAGGATTTCCTTATAGTGCATATTGGGAGATGAGACTTGGATATACTGCTCCTCTTTGTCCCTCTTTTCCCTTCTTTGTTTTGTTTTCTTTGTTTTTAAGGCTTCTACTCTCCCAGATCTTTACTGTTCTTACAGTGACTGTGATGATGTCACTGATGAAGGACCAGATAAATTGTAAAGGTGGAAGTTGTGGCCCAGCAGGGTCCAACACCTTGTCAGTGTGCCATAACACAGCAGGAAATGTTGGATTTCCTCATTTCCTGAGCAGAGTGAATTGGCAGCAGTGGGAGGTTCTCCCAGTCATAAACATGTCTGAGCAGAGAGAAACAAACCCCAGTGTGGCAGTTCCCAGTCAGTGGTGGGGCTCTGCTGTGGCTCCTGAGGCACTGCAGTCTCCATACTTAGAGGGTCTTTTTTATGGTTTTGCTTTTCTTTCTTTCTTTCTTGGATCCCAGTGACACTCCAGGGAGCTCCTCCCTTCAGGGTTTGTCCCTGTGTGCTGGAGCTCTCGGAGCTGAGAGTGGGATGTGCCCCTTGGGGCTGCTCCCGGCACTGAACCCCAAATCCACAGCACAGGACAAGTCTGGGACAACTCCAGATGTGCCTTGGCAGAGGCTGTGTGGGGGACAGAAGGGTGCTGGAGGACTCTGCCTTGTGACAGGGCTGTTAACAAATTGTGCTCAGCACTTGCAGGCAGAGCCCTGTTTATCAGCCAGTCCATTTGCAGTTACTGTGTCAGAACTTAGCAAAAACAAAATCCAAAACCAGACCAAAATCCCCTCTGGCTGACACAGTGAGAGCCCAGCAGCTGCTTCTAATTCTAAGCACACCTGGAGAGTGCCTTAATTTAGTTAAGCCCTGTTGCTGCACAGGTGGAGGATCAGCTGCTGTTCATCCTGTTCTGCTCCTCTCACATGTTTGAGGTGCGTTCATAAAGCAAACTATGGAGAACATCACTTGAAAAAAGGTGGCAGATTTGAAGAGCCACTGTTAGTGATGAAAAAATGGAATAAATGTCTGCAATTAAATGAAGCAGATTTCAAAATAATTGAGCTTAATGTGAGCTCATGTATTCTAAGTATTTCCATAATGTTTTCTGTGTTATATGAGATTTTTTAATGAGCTTGTTGACTCCAGGGAGTTGAGGATTCTTGCAGTGAATGCTGAGGTACAAAGGGTGCAGCCAGGACAGTTTCTCATGAAGTGTGAGGGGTGACCCACAGAGCTGGTCTGGGAACTGTTCCACCCCAGACAGTGGGGGATTTCCAGTGAGCATCGTGGAAATCAAGGCCTGTGCTTTGGGAACGTTGGAGTGCAAAAAGCAGAGGGAGGCTTCCAGTGGCCAAAGAGACTCACACGGGGGACAGAGCACAGACAGTGGGGAAGTTGTCAGAGCAGGCATGGTTAGAGGAAGAGCCAGCTCAGGATTTTGGGTTCTGTGCCCGTTTCCAGTGTTTGCAGTCCGTGTTTGGTTCCAGTGGAGGGTTGCAGGATGTGGAGAGCTGTGTCCTGCTCCACCACCACATGGCTTTTGTCCTTGGCTCAGCAGCCACACGTACCTGTACTCCGTCGAGCACTTCTGGTGTTGTGCTGCCTTTAATTGCAAGAGGAAATGTGTTAATGTGTGCTTGAAGTAGTTTAATTTCTTTTCCAACCCCATTTCTGGAAATTCTGGTCTGACCAGCTCAGCGATGCCGTTTGGTTCTGGCAGTGGGGGAGTGGGAAGTGCCTCTGCCAGTGCTGCTGCTGAGCTGCCAGGGACAGCAGCACCCCTGGGCCTGTGTCCTGCCAGGACTGCCCTGCTGAAGGAGGGACGATCTCACCCTGCCACAGCCCAGCCCAGCTGTCCTTAGTTGACAACACCGTGGGTTGTGTCAGGTGAATGTTGAGAGAGAAAGATGCTATTTGTGTGTAAAAGTGAGCAGGTGATTTTTAACCCTCCAGGTTCTTCGAAGAACTCGAGGCAAGGCACCAGAACAACATTTTCATCGATGACATCAGCGACATCGTGGCGAGGCACGCGGGCTCCACCTTCGACCCCTACGTGAAGTACTGCACCAACGAGGTGTACCAGCAGCGCACCCTGCAGAGATTGCTGTGAGCACGGCACAGCCTCCCGGGGGCGGGGCAGCCAGCACCGCGCTCTGCCAAACCAGGCGTGTGCAGGCACCACGGGCTGCGCTCCTGCCGATGGGCACCTTCCTCTGGGGGGCCGGCAGCTCTCCTGCTGCACAGCCACATCCTGCTGGGCCATGGCTCACGTGCCCCTTCCTCCAGCGCTTCAGTGTCACCCAGTGTGACAGTGGCCCTGTGTGGCACACCTGGGTCTGCCCTCGCAGTCACGGGGCGGCGCTGAGGTTTAATGTCAGTGCTGGGCTGGTGGGTCGGAGGGCATAAAGCTGAAGGCTGGGGTGGTCTGACTCCTGCAAATCACAGTTCCTTTTTATAAAACAATGGTTATTTAAATAATGGTTTAGTTAAGATTTAGCAACTTGCACAATCGTTTGGTAAAACATACGATTTCATTCCTTCATCCTCTTCCTCCCCAGAGCCACAAATCCAGCCTTTAAGGAGGTGCTGTCCCGGATCGAGTCCCACGAGGATTGCCGCAATCTGCCCATGATCTCCTTCCTCATCCTCCCCATGCAGAGGGTCACTCGTCTCCCTTTACTGATGGATGTGAGAACACCTATTTCCCTCTTCCCTTGCTGCATGTTCCTGCAGTGTTAACATTCTCTCATATTCAGTTCTGGCTCTCTGCAGTCTCTTCATGCCTTCTCCCTTACACCATTCCTGGGTTATGGATTCCTGCTGCATTTGTTTGCTGACTGGGACTGGGCCCTCTTGCTCCCCCATTCACAAGTTAAAATACTTGGATATTCTAATAGGAAAATTGTACAGCAAAAGGGTCAAAATGGTTCTGAAACTCAGGAGGAGCCAGCACAGGACTTGTATGTAGTGCTAGGACTGAAATGACCCCTGCAGCTGAAGAACAAGACCTGCTGTTGTGCAGGTTGGGTGAGGGCCCTTTGGCAGGGAGTGCTCTGGGGAACCTGGAGGATGGACTCCATTCCCAAGGCAGCTGTGTGTGAGTGGCCAGTGTTCCCTTTCTCCCAATCCACAGCTGTGATTCAGCTCCTGGATTTCAGCTCAGATGTGAAATCTCTGAGGATGCTGCTTGGTCCTCGGAAGTAACTGATGCTTTATTGCAGACTATTTGCCAGAAAACTCCCAAGGATTCAGCAAAATATGAGAACTGCAAGCAGGCTCTGAAAGAAGTCAGCAAGGTACGTTCTCAAGTTATTCCTATGAACTTTCAGGGGAAAACGGACGTTTTCTATGCATAAATATTACAGGTGGGAAGAGCACTGAAGCATAAAAGCTCTACATAATTGTATTTAAGAAAGGCCACTGGGGATTTGGGTTGTGCAGAATTACTGGTTCTTGCTTGGGAAAAGATCCCAGACTGGATGATGCCGTGGTGGTTCTGGGTTTGTGTGTGGGAGCAGTGTGGGAAGTTAATCCAGCTGGGAGGAGGGTGTGTGTTTGGAGCTGATCATCAGCCTGGATCAGAGCAGTGGCCCTGCTCAGCCAGAGCTTGGGCTGAGCCTTCATTCCCCCTTGGAGAGTCACGAATTACCGGGGCCCTGTGGGACCCCTGGCGTGAGGGGGATCTCGGGGCGGTGCAGCCGCGGGGGCAGCCCTGGTCCCTGGGGCTCTGCAGACACCACACTGAGGTGGACATGCCCCTGCTGGGGTTTGTGCCCCCAGAAGTGCCCTTTGCAAGGGAGCAGCAGTGGGTGCTGGAGGCTCGAGGCCACGGCTTTGCTCAGCCCCTGTCTGGTTTGCAGCTCGTGCGTCTGTGCAACGAGGGCGCCCGCAAGATGGAGAGGACGGAGATGATGTACACGATTAACTCCCAGCTGGAATTCAAAATCAAGGTAGGATCAGGGGCACGTTCCTGACCCGTCGAGACAGTGAACAGTGGAACTCGCCCAGCATGGTCATACCCCACAGTGATTCCTGCAAAGAGTGACTTGTTGTGGCACGACAGAA
Organism: Notiomystis cincta; assembly: GCA_013398075.1. NCBI lineage: Eukaryota > Metazoa > Chordata > Aves > Passeriformes > Notiomystidae > Notiomystis > Notiomystis cincta. The sequence goes on along the minus strand of VZRX01004376.1, from coordinate 10,315 downwards.
ATTCAAACTTTTGGACAGGTATTTTCATTTTAGTAGAAGGTGATGCTACAGCACAAGGGATTTTGAATAAATATTGAATGAAGGGTATGCTTTGCTGTAAAGATAAAGCTGCTCTGAAAATTTTGGCATTTAGGGAGAGGCCAAAGGCTGCTGCTCAGTGCTGAGATTTCCTAATGTACCTGAAGGGAAAGGTGTGCCTGGGAACACACTTCCAGGCCAGGCAGGGATGCAGGGGATGTTTGTCCTTCTCCTTAAGGGTGGGATATCACAGGTTTCTATTAAAAACATCCTGTTCAATCAGTCTTTTATAAGAAACAACAGCAGGACTCAGTCAAAGGTAGGGGAGTTTTATTGGATTTCCTTCAAGTACATTTATTGTTTCTATTCAATATTTGCTACAACCCTGTTTCTATAATTGGTGTCTGACACTGTTACACAGTGAGGATTCTTTTGGGAGAAGATCATCTCACTTTCAGGCATGTAGTGAGTGGAGGTTGGTTCATGAAAGGCTCTGCATCAGGTTTGGGGCAAATGCTGCCTCCAAAAAGACATTTTGAACTTGCCTAAAGTGTTTTTGTTCTCAAACTTTGCCTAAAAATTGACAGTAATAATATTTGCTTATAGCAACAGTGACAACAAAATAAAACACTTCTGGGCAAGTGACACCAGAGTGTTTCCTCATGGGTGGTAACAGACTCAAGTCTTCAGTGAGTCCCAGTGTCAGGGCTGAGCTGCTCTGTGGTTCCACTCAGATCCCAGGAGCCCCTCGGGATCTGGGCCTGCAGGGTCTGCAGTCCCTCACCCTGCCCTGGGAGAGGATGTGCTGGCTGCCCCTCCCCTGCTGTCCCTCTCTGTCCCTATCCCTGTCTGTCCCTCTCTCTCTCTGTCCCCATCCCTGTCCTTCCCTCTCTGTCCCTGTCCCCATCCCTGTCTGTCCCCATCTCTGTCTGTCCCTCCCTGCTCCCTGGCAGCCCTGGCTGACCCTGCCCTGCCCTGTGATGAGCAGCTGGTGCTGGTGCCGTGGCAGCAGCAGCAGCTTTGGGGGCTTTGTGTTTCTGTGTTCTGTGTGAGAATTCCCTTGGTGCATCCAAGCCCAGCCCTGCAGCGGGTCAGGCCCGGTCGGGGTGGGGAAGCCCCGCTCTGGTTGAATGCATTTTTCACTTCTGAGAGAGTTTTCTGCAGCAGGGACATGGTGCACGTGATGTGCTCCTTTGGCAATTAAGGAAAAATTAAAACCAAGCTGCTTCTGGAAGGGAGTCAATTAGAAAAATGAGATGAACTCACTTGGAGTACAGATTTAGAGGAATTTTTTGTTCATCCTCAAATAGAACTTTTTAAAGTATTTTTTCCTGTAAACCAATCATCATGGAACTGTAATTCTGTTTTATAGCCATTATAAATTAGTTAAAATATTTCTGTTCTTGCCCAGCCTCACAGAGTCTTGGGTATTTGTTTATTATTTTGTTAGATGTAACTGTGGAGAATTTCATGGGAGCCCAAGGGAAGTGACTCAAATCTCGTGTTGCTTTTATACATGGCTCAACTGTAGAATCAAATTCTTAATTAAGTTTCAGGAGTTTTAGTTCTTAAGTTTTGCCTCTTTTGCACCAGAGAAGTTGTGGGGGTTTGTTTTAGGGAGTCAGTGCTTTTTTGTTTGTTCTGCCAGCAGTGAGGTCTCGGTCCCAGTGCTGGGTTTGGGTTTGGCTCAGCAGGTACAGGCAAGCTGCAGTTGGCTCAGCCAAGGGATTAACGGATACAAAAAGCCAACTCATGCAGAATGGGGAAGGCAGCTGACAAAGTGCATGAAGGGATGTTTTCTAAAAGCATGTGAAAGGTGCTTAAATGGGGGGGAAAGGGGCAGTTGTGTTCATTAGTGTGGCCTTGGTCTGCCTGGAGTGTTGGTGCAGCCCCAGAGGGATCTGTGTGACCAGGACAGGGCCACATCTGCCTCCATCTTTCTGGCCCAGAGAAACAAAAGCTCCTCCTGTGGGCTTGGTGTGTCCTGCAGCTGGGAATAATTTGGATTAATAAAGGCAAGTCTTCACTTCAGGCAGCTCAGATCAGCTCTGGGGCTTTGCTGCAGGTGTTGGTCCTTGCCTAGAGAGAAAGGGAGCTCCTGCTCCATCCACATGAGCTGGATGAAGAGAGGAGCTGTAGTACCAATCTTCAGTAAAGCCTGGCAGGTAACTGAGACACTTCAGGAGCCCCTAAGGAGAACAGCAAGGCCATGGGGAGCCTTCCCCTTGTGCCACCAAGGGAGAGCACGTCAGAGGTGTGGGAAGGAAGGAGGTTGTACCTGCACCTCCCAGGGGGAGGAAGCTTTGTGCAAGCCTGCCCACCTTTCCTGGGTGACACCAGCACGGGAGTGTCACCTCTGCTCCCAGAAGAGCCACGAGGTACCGAGGACACTCCTGTGTCCCCACCTGCTGCAGGAGCCAGGTGTCACCCTGCAGACACATTCCTGAAGTCAGGCTTTGCTCTGTGTCCCTAGGAGGCCTCACAGTCTGTTCCATCCCCAGTGTGACCAGTCAGGTCTGCTCATTTCTGTTTTCAGTGAGCAGTGCTGACAGGTGCCCGAGTGATTCCCAGGTATTTGCAGCTGCTGCCTGTGTGTTGCAGCAATGGTGGAGTCCCTTAAACTTTGGTAACCTCTTGGTGGTTGTAATCTCTGAGCTTTGCATTTATTCGAGTATTTTTCCTGAACAGCTCGTACTCTGTTCTCTGTTTTTAAAAAATTCTCTAATTTTGAAGGATTACAATGTGATTTTCTTGCCTTGCAGCCATTTCCCTTGGTGTCCTCTTCACGGTGGTTGGTGAAAAGGGGTGAATTAACGGCCTATGTAGAAGACACTGGACTTTTTTCCAAAAGAACCTCTAAGCAGCAGGTGTACTTCTTCCTCTTCAATGACGTCCTCATCATCACAAAGAAGAAGAGGTAAGAGCTTCACCAGTATAAAACTGCTTTTGTGTTCAGTCCTTGAATCACAGTGACTTCTAACATGGTCCTGGCTGTGGAATGAGTTCAGGAGTTATTTGAGTCTCTGTCATGGGTTTCACATAACAAGTAACTGCTTGTTAAACAGGATTTACTTTTGGCAAAAACAATTAAGATTCCAAATTGTTGGTTTAATTAAAAAGATCATTCTTAATGCTCTAGCAAAGACAGAAGTTTGGGAAGGATAAAGTATTGGGAATGTCCTTTCACCTCCACACTTCCCACAGTTCCAGGAGCATGAAGCCCACTCTGCCCAAGTGCCAAAGCTCGTTTACAGTGCTGGAGCTCTGGGTGATCCGTGCTCCCACCCACAGCGTTGCCATGGCACCACAGCAGTGGACAGAAGTGTTTGTTGCTAGCTGGGGTTGAATGTTTGTGGTTTTCCTCGAGGAGCTGAATCTCAGAAGATTCTTCACATTGCACTAAGACATCTCTCCTCACTACGTGAGGCCTACGTGGCCCTTTCTGAGGCTGCACTTGGGCCTTACCCAGAGTTCATCTCCAGCCCCAGCTCAGCAGCCACTGCCCGGCTCCGCCCCGGCTCCGTGCGGGAACTGCTCGGGGCGGTGGCTCTGACCTGCCAGAGACCCTGCAGAGGAGGCAACCAGAGGGCTCTGCAGTCACGGGGCTGCTCCGGGCATCGGGCAGGAGGGAACACCGGGACTTGGGATGTGTCATTGTGCACAAGACTTTGAAGAGGGATAAAAACCTGCTTTGCCTCACTGCCCAGCTTTTAGTTTATTGGGAATGTTCCTTCTGCCAGTTGTCCTTGTAGCCCCTGCTGTGTGTAGACACAATCCGATTTAAAAGAAGGTGTAATACTTGCCAAGCACTAATGCAGAGTGTCGAGAGGAGCCCTCAGTGCCAGCAGGTGTGGGAATGCTGGGTCCTGGGGAAGGGCCAGCCGAGGTGTGGCTGGTGCTCAGGAAGGGTCAGCCCAGTCCTGCTCGCACAGACCTGGCTGTGGGTTGGATTTTAGAGCATGAGGTGAAGGGAGGGGGGAATCAAGGCAGTGTTGACTCCAGAGGACTCATTTAAAATGCACTGACAGCTTTTGCACGTGTTTGGATTCCCTTCAGCAGGAGTCTGACCCGACGGGTTTGTGGGGTGGAGGTGAGGAGTAGGAAGGATTTGTAGAGGTTTATCTGTTGATTAATTAGTAAGAAATGTTTTTATGATTAGCTGTGCACATGTACAGACTAGTTGATTAATTAATAAGAAATGCATTTGTTACTCATTGCACAAATGCATAGAGACATTTCTTTTTCAGACAGAAGATTCCCAGGTAGTGATGGCAGCACTCCCAGCTGGGATTGCCAGTTCTTCCCTTGGCTAAGGAGTTAGTCAGACTAAAATACTGAACTGACTTCTTAAAAAAAAACCAAAACACGGCCTCAAAAATCCCCACACTTACTAAAATAACCCAAACCCCACCTCTCTCAAAAAACCAAGCCCCAACCAGCTCTTTCCCTGGTTCTGAGCACCTGAGCAGGATTGGTTCCATGAGAAGCATGTTCTGTGTCCATCATTCGGGAGTGCACAAAGCTGCTCTGCAGAAAGAACCCAAAGCCATCGGTGTTTAGTTCACAAAATGCCAGTGACAATGTCCCCCCCGAGCTGAAGGAGGGCTTCGTGCCACACCAAACCCGCTGGCAGAGGCTGGTGACCCCCGTGTGGACTGTGAGGTGCTTGAAGAACTGAGCCTGCCCTGGCCTCAGCGGTGCTGTCAGGGACTGCAGTTTGCAGACACCTCAGTGCGAAACTAAACCCTAACTGGCGTTTTCCTCCTTCCTGCTGTGCCCCGCAGCGAGGAGAGTTACAATGTCACCGAGTACTCGCTGCGGGAGCAGCTGCTCGTGGCGCTCTGTGAGGGCGAGGAGCTCTGCTCCTCTCCCGGGAAGAACGCGGCCGGGATGCTCCACTCGGGCCGGAATTCTGCTGCCCACCTCTTCAGGCTCGTGCTCCTCAGCAACCACGCGGGGGACAGGGTGGAGATGCTCCTGGGAGCAGAGACTCAGTGAGTACAGTTACTTACGGGATTTCCTCACCTGATCGTGTCCACAGGCTGCCCCTCCCACCCTGGCCAAAGTAGTGAATATTTGTTTGTTTATTTTTATCACTTGTTCTAGTGTATTAATTTAAACTGCTGGGTAAGGCCTCGATTACCCTGCGTGCAGAGATCAGTGTAGCTGTGCCTCGGGCACTTTCCTGTGCAGGGCCAGCCCTGTGCTGAGTCCCTCAGCCCGAGGGTCACTGCTGTCACCGTGGGGCTGTGCCCAGGCACGCCCAGAGGGCTCTGGGCCGATGGTGGTGATGGCTGATGGTGCAGCAGTGGCAGCAGAGCAGGGTTAATGCAGGAGCCCTGCTCCTTGCTCTCCTGGGCACTGTGAGGAGTGTCCTCCTTGGAAACCTGCAGCAGCCAGTGCCTGCTCCGGGGTGCACAGGTGCCACCAACTTCCAACGACCTCCCAGCACTGAAAGGGTCCATCTGTCCTGGGGGAAGCTGGAGGTGGGACAGAGACATGAAAGGGACTGCTCCAGACATGTCCCTGCCTGGAAAAATCCATAGTTTTAGGTTGGCTTTCAAAGTTTAGAATAACTGTGAAAGGATCTAAAGATCATCAGTGCTTTCTATTAAAGTTCTCATTATGAAGGCAGCAGATGATTCAGACTTGTTTGGAAATGCAATTTTATTGAGGAAAAAATGCAGGACATTTTTAGTTGTCTGGGCTTTGTATGAAAAGACATTTTGTTCTGCAGACTTATTATTGATTTGTTCTCTGCTGTTTGCAGTATAAATAGCAGTCCAGCTGATCGTCACTCAGAGCAAGAGTCTGAAAAGAATTCCTGTATTTTACTTACTTATATAGTCTTATCCTGTCCTTTGAGAAGGATGGGAAGGGAATTTCCAAGGCCGAAGAGCTCAGAGAGTTGAACGTGCCTTTGGAATAGTTTTGTGCAGGTAAAACTGAAATGTTTTCTTTGACACAAAGATTTCCAGCACAGTTTGATCCTGTTTTGTCAGCTCCTGTGGCGTGTGGCTCCCAAAGACAAAAATGCCAGTGGTAGGTGAGAATTTTCTGTCGCCCTGTGAGGAAGGCACAGAATACACAGAGGTGCTGATCCACAGGAGTTACTCAGAGGTGCTGAAGGGAGACACGCTGGCACTGAAGAACTGAAGGCAGTGTCAGTGCTGAGCGTGATCCAGGGCCTGAGTTGGGACACTGGTTCTGCTTTGCAGGAGTGACAGAGCCCGCTGGATCACGGCGCTGGGCCAGGACAGTGACGGGCACCACACGGACAGGACCAGTAAGTCACAACAGCAGGGAACAGCTCTGCCCTCAGAGGGGCCGGGCCGGGCCTATCCCAGGGGGTGGGGAAAGTGTGAAGTGGAAATTCTCTCCCTAAATGGGGCTGTGCTGTAATAAACGCCTCTGCCTGTGCCTGGTTTACCTGAGCCCCGCTCGCTCCTTCCCCAGCGCTGGCCCAGGTGGAGATCGTCAGAACGTACACAGCCAAGCAGGCCGATGAACTCTCCCTCCAGGTCGCCGATGTCGTTCTGGTTTATCAGAAAGTCACTGACGGTGAGTGAGGATTTGTCACCTCTGCAGGGGGCCCCAGCTACAGGAACTTGGCTCCTCATAGCACAGGGCTGCAGAGAGTAAAGGTTCAGCTTCCAAGGAAGACGTGAGCATTTGGGTTCAGGTCTCTAAAGGAAGCAGCAGACGCAACCAGCTGCAGGCCGTGGCTGCTGGCCAGTTCTGGCATGGGAGGTGTCCACAAATAGGAAACTGAATTTGTCTGAAAACACGAGCTCAGACATTTTAGTGAGTGTCAGGCTTGTCCAAGAGAAGGGTCCCCAGTCTGTTGTGCTGTGGCCTGGGCTTTCTTGCTACAGCTCCGGCCCAGGGTGATTGCTGAGGTTTTCCACAGGACCAAATATCCAAGATCAAAAGTGATTCTTGCCTGGACCAGCCCACAGCTGCACTGATAGCACCAACTGCTGGCTCAGGGATGCAGGATGCTATTGGTACTTAAGGGACTAAATTCTAACTTGCTGTTGCTCAATTACCTGTGAAATGAGAGATCTGTCTGTGCTGCACTGCTCTCTTCAGATTACAGGGCTACTCTAGCATTACTTCCAACTGTATTTGAGTGATAGGATTAAAAATAAATATTGAAATTGTGCAGTACTTTGCACATACTCTTTCTTTGCTAGTCTGGCTGCATTAAAAAAATATGCCAGAGCTACCCTAAACTGGTACCTGATTCCCAGCCAAGGCAAATGCAGAATGTAATGATGGCTGTCAGCTGGGTCACCTCGGTGCCAGCAGCAGAGGTGTCACTTGTCCCTTCCCTGCAGGCTGGTACGAGGGGGAGCGGCTGCGGGACGGCCGGAGGGGCTGGTTCCCCTCGGAGTGTGCCAAGGAGATCACCTGCAGGGCCACCCTGGACAAGAACATGGAGCGCATGGGGCGCCTGCTGGGGCTGGAAACCAACGTGTAGGGCGGCCTCAGCCTCAGCCTCAGCCCGGGGCGGTGCCGGCTGCTGTCGGCTCCGGGCCAGCAGCAGCGCAGACTCGCGAGCCCTTCTCTGTGGCTCCACTGCAGCAGCGCCTTGGGCACTCCTTAGAGCTCCTCCGTCGCTGCCTCCTTACGCTCCTGCTCCATCTGCTTTTGATCATCTGACCTTGTTTCCAGCAGCAGAATTCTGCAGGGGCCTGGGCCCCCCAGCCCCGGAGCTGGCGGGGAGCAGTAGTGCTGGGGGGGTCCTGCTCCCAAGGAGCTGCAGTGCTACAGCCCCAGCCACTGTGTGTGGGGGGCTATGGGACACTTGGCCCTCGTGCCAGCACCTGAGTGGCACCTGAACTCGAGGGACCAGCTCTGTGCTCTCTAAAGGCTGACCTACCTCTCCAGTGCGAATCCAGGGATGGCCCCAGCCGGGCACGGCAGAGCTGGCCCAAGCTTGGCCAGGACTCCGGAGCTGTGCCTCCTGTGGGGTGGTCTCCACCCCATCGGGCTGCTCGGACTGGCTCCAGGTTCTGCTGAGGGCAAAGGCTTTCTGAAAGCCAGAAGAAGGCACCAGACTGCAGAGCAGGTGCTGCTGAGCCCCCTCAGCACAGGTATTTCACTGCAGAGTAACTGCTCATGTGGGGCAGTCGTTTCTGCTTTCCCCAGCTGTCTAAGGACGTCTTGCACCTCACTCAGTGCTTCAGAGCAGGGGGTGAAGAGGAGACCAGGAAATGCACTCGAGGGTGAGCAGAGAGGAGTGAGAGTCTGTCTGATAAAAACCCTCCCTTTTACGGACCAGCTGCTGCTTCAGCAGCGTGGAAATTGCTCACTAGAAACGAGGGGACAACTTGGACTGCCAAGGCTTTCTTCTTGTTGCCTTCCCCAGCCTCTGCACAGGGGAGGGATGCTGGGTTTTGTCCTGCAAGATGCTGATTGGAGTGGTGACTGAAGTGGGTGTTTCTAAAGCTGTGTGTCTCTAACAATTTAAACTACAAAGACACTTACCTGGACAGAGTGACAGTGGTTATACAGCCTTGCAAATTAATTTATAAGTGGACTGATAAAATAGTAATGAGAGAAACTGTAAATTGAACAAAGACTTATTTAACATAGTAAAAATACTGCTACTGTTTTAACAAATTTTATTGTATACATGAGAATGTTTAACACGTAACTGAATGTATAAATCCAGACGTTAATTTTATTCAGATTTTTTAATACACTGTATATATTTTTCATACCTAGTTTTTCCCAAAATGCTGTAATGTTTTGTAAAGATGTTTTTCATTTTTCTTATTGTTGGACACAGTTCTTCATGAATTGAAAGACTTCTATGATTTTATAGGACAACAATCAATAAAATGCTTTTAAATCCTTACTAAAACAAGTTTTGATTTTTTTTAATGCCATAAAGCTGCCAGTTGTTAATGTTATTTTTGTCAGAGGAATTAAATCTTCAGTAAACAGTGGCATGTCAGATTGTCCTGTTCTGAAAGATAAACAGCACCATCCTGTGTCCCACTTCCTCTGTCTCACACCCCTTGACCTGCTGGACTTGGAGCAACGGCCTGGGCCAGCACCTCATGGCTGAGGAAGCTGGAAAAAGCCTTCGGTTCCCTCTGCTTCCCAGAGTTTGGCACAGGTTAGGTGGAAGGGACCACAGCCTGGTGCAGTCCAACCCCCCCAGTAATTAAATCCTGGTCCTGAGGGCCCCCAGAGCCTCTTAAGCACCCTCAGCACCGGGGCATCCCCACCTCTCCAGGGTGCCTGTTCCAGGGTCTGTCCATTCCCTCCCTGAAGAACCTCAGCTTTAACTGTTCTTCCCCAGCATCCTGGCCCTGGAGCCCAGGGAAGGGAGCTCAGCCACTTTTAGCCAAAAAAAAACCCCTTTAACACTGACTTCTCTCTTAGCACTGCTATTACAAAGGAAATAATCTAAAAAACTCAACACCTTCATCAGCCCCTGTGCACATAACACACACAGACACTCTCCTTTTTAACAGCAGCACCTCCTGTTAATTGGGAGCCCCGCAGTGACAGAAGGCAGCTGGGAGTTTGTCACAGGAAAATCAGCTCTCACTTTTGCAAGGTGTGGAGCATGTGTCCCTTCCTTCTGTAACGTCTCTAATCAGGGAGCAAGTTGCCAGGACAAGGCTCTCCACTGCCTAAATCCCATCTCCAAGCAAGTCCAGGTGCCTCCTTGTGTCTGGTGGCTCCACAGGGGCACCTGCTCACAAATCCAGTGCCCACCCGACTTGAACCCGGCCCAGCATCTCCATGGTCAGGGCACACCTCAGAACGGTTTGAGTGCTGCAGCTTCTGCTGCTTTATCCGAGCCCTGCAGCATAACAAAGAGAACACTTGTAGCTGCTGAGCTTGAGCAGAGCCGGTAAAGCAGTGCTGTTGTTGACCTCCATGGCAAAGAGTACTTTTGTTTCCACTGTGCAAAGCTAATTTGCTGAAAATAAAAAGGTAAAAAAAGCACAACTTCAGTCACCCTACACCTGCTCAGAAAGCACCCTCTGCTCAGGACCAGACTCACATGCACATACCTTGAATGCTACACTGACAAAATACAGCCACAAAAGTTCTTGGGGTTCCCAGGTATATTTTGTTTCTAAAGTAACGCACACAGGCAAAGCAAGTAGAGAGAACACAAATGTCAGAAATAAACAGTAAATCTTGACACCAAGGTTGAGGAGCTCCAAGGCTTTGTCTGCTGTGATCTGCAAATGATTTTCAACAGCTGTATCAAAACTCCATCATTTAGGCAAACTGGAAATAACCTTGAAAGGAATATGAAACTTGT
>VZRX01004373.1:0-26252 GCA_013398075.1 Notiomystis cincta | reverse complement strand
GGGCAGGGCAGGGCAGGGCTCTGAGTGCAGCTGGCACCGCACCACGGCTGGGTCTGCGCTGGGCAGGCGCTCCATCCCTCTGCAGGAGCAGCTGGAAGTTGGCTTCAGCGAGCCCAGGAATACCCAGCCGTGGCTGCTCCATCAGCCCAGCCGGTGCCGCGGCTCGATGTGCTGCTGCCAGCGCTGGGCGGCTCTCCCAGCCCCGGGCCCGGCAAGGGCGGCCCCGCACGGCGCTGCCGCTTGCCCCGGGCTCCGTCCTGTGACGGGGCTGTGCTGCCCAGCTCTGACAGCCACGCCAGGGGACGGACCGAGGGGGCTGCGGGGTCTCTCTGCGGGGCTGGAAGCTCTTGTCCGGCTGGGGCTGTGGGGCCCCGAGCGCTGAGCTCAGACACATCGGCACACCCCGAGCAAACCCGGCCCGCAGCGACCTGGGGTCTTCGTCCCCCCCCGGCATCGCCTCCCCCGCTCAGCACGGACCTCCCCTCTCGGGAAACACTTCTCTGAGCTGCGAGGATGCTGCTCTGCTTCCCCAGGGGCTCGGAAAACCTGGCAGGTGTCTCCAGAGAGCCCCAGCAGCCCCTGTCCTTACTCCCCACCGCGTGTTGGAGCAGGGAGTGCCTTTGTGTGCCAAAGTGAGACAAGCTGAAGGTAACAAAGCTACAGGGGTATTAATTCTAATTTCAAATCACAATTCTGACTCCAGTTTAGAGCTGTTTGCTCTGTGTTGCTGTTCCCATGCACAGCAGTACCTACTGCAGTGCCCTGGGGTGGTAAGGGGGGCATCAGCTCTGCTGCAGGGAGGGAGATGTGCTCAGTGCAGAACTGTCCTGGCCCAGGCCTTGACTTCACCCACTGATACTGGAAACTTTTCCTTGGTGATGTGTATGTCTCATTCACATTCACCAAGTTAATTAGACAGAGAAAGGTTCTGGCTTAAGTTTACGTTTGTCTCCTCAGACATGTCCACTGAGGAAATTGTCTCCTCTGGGGGATATGGGGAGTACTCACAGTGTCTTTGGGGGTGTATAAAATATTTTTCCAGCCCTATGGGGCAGGACAAGGATATTCCATGTAATGTGCATGTGGAAGAACCTGAGAGGAAGTGGCCTGGCCAGGACATCTCTTGCCTGGGCTTTAAGGCAAGGCAAGACCTGGGGAGTAAACCTGCAAGCAAAGGAGAGAACAGGACCCAGGTCTCCATCTGCTGTGCAAAGGCAGTCCTGTCCTCTCTGTCCCCTTCTCTCCTCTTCAGCTGCTTTATTTAAGAACCTCTGGAGCAGCAGCCTTTTCTTCTGGGTAGAGGCAAAATATGGTCTGGAAATCTTCAGCCTTGGTCATGTTATGGATATTTGCTGTGCAAGGCTGAGCTTTGCAGTCAAGCAGGGAGAGAGGATTTTTACTTGGCTGGTTAGAGCCTGGTTCAGCTCACTCCAGAGTGCCTCAGCTCTGCAGGAAACATCTTCAGTGGGATTTTGGCCCCACAAAACCAGCCTGGTTGGTGCAATCCACCTTCCCAGTCCAATAATGCCAAGACAGTCTGGAGTCTTCTGGAGCTTGGGAAAAGCTGAGAAGCCAAAAATTCTACTCTTTCTAAGGCTGGGACACACTTCAAGTGTGATGCTAACTCCAGAGTGATCTTCTGAGTTTGGTTTCCACATCTGACCCTCCAGGGACCTCGTCTCTGCCTCTGCAAGCCCTGCAGAAGGATGAGCTGCTGCACCAGGCTCTGTTCAAGGCTTGCATCTGCCCAAGGGGTGCAGCCATGCACCCTCTGTGACAGGCTGGAGCACAGTCTGGAGAGGCAAAAGGTGGGGATTGAGCCCTCTTGGGCACTGGGAGCTGTGACACTTCTGCCCCACAGCACAAGGGAGTTTGCTGGTCACTTGTGCTGCTGCATGCCTGCAGTGGTTTTTCTCCTGACCTTCTCCTCTGGCTCCTGGTGAGGATGCTGAAGTTCCCTGGCATGGGAAGAGAGCCTCAAGCAGCTTTCTCACAGCCACTGGGAACAGTAAGTTGTAAAAACAAAGGTGCCAAGGCCTTATTTTTGACTGGTTCTGAAGCATTTGATTTCTCTGGTAGTGTTCAGGTGACTGAGGCTGAGGAAGATAATTATGGGAGTGTGGCAGAGAAATGTGAGGCATTCTAACACCACGGGGAAAAATGAAACATATAAAAGCCATGGTTTAATCAAAGAGGACTGAAAGAAAGGGAAATCTCAGAAGAGCTGGTGACTGATGTGTGGCTGGAGAACAGGCAGCTGAGAGGGAGGCAGAGAGCAAGGTCTGGTTGCAGAGCTAATGCTGGGCACAGCAATTAGAATTTGCCAGGCAGCAGAAGTCACCGTGCCCAGAGTGACACCTTTGAAGGATGAGCAGTGTGGAACCTTCACAAACTGCTGCAAACACTTGACAGCAGCAGAGTGACCCGTGGAGGAGATGAGAGCAGATCTGAGAGCAGGGGGGAAGCCAGCACAGCACCTGAAGGCTGCACGGGCTCTGATAAGTGCCCACTCTTGGGAGAGGCAGCAAATGCAAGAGCCTGTAAGCACAGCAGATGCACAGGGAGGATAAAGAAGAAATTGCCCATGCTATTAGCTCAGATGAGTTCTTCAAAGCAGTGAGGGAAGGAGCTGCTGCAGAAGGCAAACTCTAAATATCCAGGTCAAGGCAACTTGCTTTACTTTGGATACAGATATTTGAGAGCAAACCAGAAAGCATCTCTGCAAAAGGAGAGTGTGCAGAGGCTGGTCTTGCTGTGTGTGAGCACCACCTGAGTGTGCCACTGGCCAGATAAGAGCCTTTTTCTGCTAACATCAGCACCTGAGTGCTGTAAGGGGAGGACCAAAGGAATGAAAGGTGTTAGGGAATGTCCTCCTGCACAGCCAGATGAGGGAAACACAGGGCATGGAGGCTACAGCAGAGCTGTCAGTGGCTGGATTGGGATGAGAGACCCTCAGGGTCAAGAGTGCAAGTGACACCAAAGCTGCCTTCAAAGGGAGCCTGTTGCCTAAATCAGGGCACCTCGAGACCATTGTTGGGAAGGAGAATTACCCTGCTGCTGAGAAGTATTTTCAGTGAGAGCTGAGTGTTTTCAGTGAGGACCTTGGTGGGCTGGGCTGCCTGAGCAGGGGACAGTCGTGCCCTGCAGGCAAACCAAAACCTCTCTTGCCAGTGCCCAGTGCCCCAAGGGACCCCACACAGCACAACAGGGCCTGTGCCAGGGCTGCTGGCAGTGAGTGAGGAGCTGTGTCCTCAGGGTGGGGCACTGGAGAGGAGAATGGCCATGGGGAAGCTGGAGTGATTAATCAGCTCTTCTTGGAGCTCTGTTTTGCTTTGCCTTACAGAGAGACTGTTTCCAAAGGCAGAATGGGGGAAAATGTGTGTATTTAAAAGTTAGAGACAGCTTGCTGTCAGTCAGGGCAGGAGGAAGATGACTGGGGAGTGTCTGTCCTGCCTCTTCCTGGGCACTCATCTCAGGCCCTGCAATATCTGGAGTTTGATGACATTCTCACCTGAAGCCACTTGACTTCAATTTAGCCCAAATTCCCCAAACCAGGGGAGAAATAAACTTCCTCTATGCCACAGGCTAGGAAAATCTCACAATGTCTGAAAACATGGCAGGGGAAAAGTGCAGTGAGGAGGCTGTGGGGTGGCAGCTGCTGCTGCCAGGTGCTGCCAGCCTGGGCTGCTCAGGGACTGCCCAACAGCTCCTGGCTCTGCTGGGCAGCTGGGGCTGCTTGCACTGACCTTTGGGAGCAGCAAAGAGCCTCTGCTGCCCTGGGCTTCCACACATCCACAAGAGACCTGTGGCTCCTCCTCTGCCTCTGGTCACAGCCACACTGTGGTGCTTCCATGAGCAAAGCCTCAGCTCCAGGCCAAAGGAGCTTTGTCTCCACCTGAGTTCCAGACCTGAGTCCTCTCTGACCCTTTTCCACCTTCTGTTAAAACACAGGTTATATTCTGGACAATTTTCAAGGGAATCTGTTAATTATTTCCTGAGACAGTATGAATTGAATACTTTCTTTATGAAATTTCAAGTTGTTTTTTCATCTTCTCCTGGCCCTGGAACTGATGAAGGGCTTTTCATTGACCCCTCACACCCCACAGGGAGTTAAATCTCAGTGACATAAGGTGGAGGGGTGGATGTTTGAAGATAATAGGCTGCAATTCCAAAAGGTTACCCAAGGTAACCTGATTATTTTTAACTTTCTGCAATAGCCAGGGCTGGATGCACAGCTCCAGCTCTTCCTCAATATCCCTGCACCTGACATCCCACATGAAGGAAAGCTACTGGGCAGGAGGCTGGCTCCACACTGGGGACACAGAGACCTATGCTGGGTAATAAATAGGCCCAGCTGTTGGCATGGTCCCTGCTACAGCTGAACTTTGTCATGGAAGAGAGCAAATATTAAACCTGAAGCTGCAGCTGGGGATCCCAGGATGTGTAACCAAAACCAGAGGAGAAGATTGAGGCTTGGGACTGTCCCTTACCATTGCCAGCCCCACCCTTGCATGCTGAAGGCCTGTTCCCAAATTCCCTGAAGTGGCAGACAGCACAGGCAGAGCTCTGGGAAGGCAGAGCCCAGGTAAGTAGGACCTGGGTACACCTCTGGGAGCAGCTCCTGCCTGACCAGTCCCTCCCCCTGCACAGGGAAAGCCTGCCTGGGCACTGAAGTGGCTGTGGGTGTTCCCATATGTCTCACTATTGTTCCCCCATTTTAAATGCAGCTTTGTTTGGTTATTTTTATAGTGTCAAAATTAATTTTGGACAGCATCTCATTGTCAGCTTTCAAAAGGATTATGTCTGGGTCTGCCCAGCTCTGTAATTAAGTCTCTTTGAGATTTCCACTTCCAGCAGAAACAATGTGCTTGAAGTGGAGCTGACAGTTTCAACAGCATCAGAGCATTCTCCTGCCTCTGCAAGGGTTGCCTGAGATGGGGCTGGAGGTGTTTTCTGCCTCTCCTGTGTCTTTGCCCCTTGGCAGCAGTGATTTGGGGCCAAACAGATCTTTACCTCGGGATGGCAGAGGCTGGGCATGCCAAAGGGTGCTGTAATGTACTTCCAAGGCAGGCTGCAGGACTCTGGAGGTGGCTGCTGTGGTTGTCCTGCTTTCCTTTCCACCTCATGACAGTGTCCAAGACAGGCTTGATTATTTTGGCCGAGAAACCACAAGGAGAAACAACCATGGAAGTGCCCAGTTTGATCCTGTGGAGGAGTTGTGTCCCATAGCCCAAATACCAGGGGTGTGGGTGCCTTGGAGGGCACTTGTCTCATTGCTGCTGGAGAAGCCTGGTGGTGCAGGCAGGGTGAGAGCAAAGCAACCAGGGGAAGGTACCCCTGCCCATGGCAGGGCACTGGGCCAAGATCAGCTTTAAGGTCCCTCCCAACCCTAACTGTTCTGGGATTCTGGGATTCTCTGGAAGCAGTGACCAGCTCTGTGAAGAGAGGGGGTGGTGATGGGTGGCAGGAGATGGGCATGGAGGTGCCACAGCCATCTGGCATGCACAGAGCTGTTCACTTGTCCATGTGGGATAAAGCCTCAGAGACAGGACAGAACAAACCATGCACAAGAAAGGAAAGAGCAAGGACAGAAGGGAGTGAAGAAAAAAGTGTGGAATAAACTGGGAGGAAAGAATCCCAAGCTGGGTCCAGGAGGGACGGCCCAGAGCAGGGTGGTGGCAGGGGCAGTGAGCTGGGCTGCAGACTCAGCTGTTCTGCAGGGACCTGTGTTTTCCCAGAGTCTGAGTGTTTCAAACCCCCTGCTTAGCCCTCAGAGCCCTTCAGCAACATCAGAGCTGCTGGGCTCTGGAGACTGGGGTTAAACACACACCGTGCTGCCTGGGCTTGTGGCAGCCCCTGGTCTATTAGCTCCAGCTAATTTCTCTTTGTTTGTGCCAGTCCTTCACCAGAGAGCTCTGGGGCTCTCCTGTGCCCCTTTCTTTTCCAAATGCTTGTACACTGGATGGGGGCTGCCTGCCTTCCTCCACAGCTGCTGTGTCTCACAAATGCCGTGGGCACCCTCCTTATTTTCAGGTGCTCTCAAGCCCCAGCTCCTGGAGAGCAGAGATTTGGTCTCTGTGACCACTCAGAGCAGAGCCAGGGGCAGCCAGGTTTAGAAACTGGAAGGCAAAGGAGAGATGTTAAGAGCACTGAGCTGTACTTGTGGCTCTCCTGCCATTTTAGCACCTAATTCAGGGTGATGTTTTGTGATGTTCCTTTGAAGGGTCTGGACTTGGCTGTGTTGCCCCTCTGCTTCTTCAGCCAGCAAAGCATCTTTGCTTGGGCTGTCTGCAGAGAAATCCAGAGGCTGCCACAGCCTTGCCTGGGTGTCAGAGCTGGAGCTCCTGCAAGTGCTCAGCTGGCCATGAGCTGGCTTGAGACCCTCTGCAGAGCACCCCAGACCCTCTGTGGGCCTGTGTAGCCCCAGCCCTGCTGTAGCACCAAGTGCTGTGGTGCTTCCCTCCAACATTCCCATAGCAGTGTCCTCATTTGGGAAGCTGAGGGATGGTCCCTGAAGCCATTACAGCCCTGTGTGCTCCCCAGAGTGGGGCACAGGTGCTCCCCAGACCTGCCTTGGGTGTCTGGGAGTCACCAGGGCTCAATGCCAGGTACATTTCAAAGGTGCAGCCCATTCCCCCACCATCCTTCAGGAAATGCTTCCACCTTGGGCCTGGGGCTGTTGGAGTGATTTCCC
The DNA here is from genome assembly GCA_013398075.1 of Notiomystis cincta. Taxonomy (NCBI): domain Eukaryota; kingdom Metazoa; phylum Chordata; class Aves; order Passeriformes; family Notiomystidae; genus Notiomystis; species Notiomystis cincta. The sequence continues at coordinate 19,558 of VZRX01004373.1, read as the reverse complement.
TTGGTTTAAACTTCTGCTTGGCCATGCCCATCTCCTCTCAGGGCCAGGCATGAGCTGACACCTCCTTTTGGGCAGCAGGAGCACGGTGGGACTGGGAGACACAGGGATCCAGCTCGTGGTCCCTGGGAGACTCCTGCTGTGCATCCCTGGTCCCTAGGAGCTCCAAAGCCACTGTGTGCCCATGTTAGACAGCAGAGACTTAGCTCCACTTCAGCAAGACACAAAATAGGCAAGAAGGCAAGTGCAACCCCGGTGTTCTTGGATAAAAGGACACTAATGCTGTTAATATCCAGCAATCAGAATTTCTTAGAGAGAGAACAGTGCTGCATCCTCTTCTCTCCTGCTCATCCCCTGCTTGTTTAATAAAAATCAGAGACAGCCCTTAAAGAGCTGCTTAGCATTTCAATACATTTAATATCCTCACTGATAAGGGAACGATGGATATTACCAAAAGACCTTTCTTAAACTCTCCCCTTCTGTAGCCAGTTCTCCTGGCTTGTGTTTGTCTCAATTCAAATTCCAAACTGTCTGTTTCAATGAGGAAAAATTATGATAAGATTTACTTTTTTTTTAATATAAAGGATATTCATATATAGCATTTCTGATAGTGACAAGGAGGAGAGGCATGCCCAGCCTCCCCAGCCTCGACCTGAATTAATTGGGTGCTGATTGCTCAGGGGGGGGGCCAGTGGTTCCCACAGTTGTACCTCATCACCAGTGATGCCAAGGGCTGGCCCTCTCTGCTGGTGTTCATGGAACAACTGCTTGTGCTAACTGGGAGGGAGCAGCATCTTCCACGGGGCTGTGCTGAAGGACTGGAGGAGATCTTCAGCCCTGGCACCTCATCAGAGATCCTGGGTGGGTGGCTGCTCCCCTGGGTAAGAGGCCAGGCAATTATGGCAATCCTGGGAGCCCCAGGGAGCACTGGGCAAGCAAGGAAGGCACTGGCTGAATAAAGGTCTTGCCACATTAGGAAAAGAACAACCCCAGGGCACTGGAGAGGGGGAAAAGCCTGTCAGGCTGCCCAGGAGGCAGAGAGGAGGTGAGATGTGGTCCCTGTGATCCTCAACCTTGCAGCTGAGCAATTGTCCCAGCCCTGACACAGCACAAGGAATTAGAGTGGTTTAGCACCCAGAGTGCTCCAGGTGAATTGTTGTATGGATGGGGATAACTTGTCAGCATGTTTACACAGCAGATCCCAGTTTAAAGGGCTGTCCACAGGCATCCCTACACTGCAGCTCCCTGAGAATCCCTGCTGACAGCTCAGGCTGGGGCACCAAATGCTGGAGGATGCCACAGCCACTGGAATTGTGGAGGGACATGTCCCACCTGCAAGGGTCCAGCACCCTCCTCCTGTCCTGTGAGCCCTGGGGCTCTGCTGTAGAGCCAGGATGGAGGGTTCAGGGCAGGGGGGGAAGGAAGTAGGAATGTGATTTGTTAAACCTCAGGTTTTAAAGCTCCTTGGGTTCAGGTCTTTCCTTGTTCCTTGGTCAAGGCATGGATGGAGCGTTGTTTAAGACTATTTGGGTGGAGAAATTCCTTTTGGGTGGAGGAGTCCTGTCCCCCTACCCACAGTGATCAGTGCTTTGCTGGGAGGATCCTGGGCCTCTGTGCAGCATTGCTGCTGCTCAGGGACACACACAGCTCATCCTTGGCCTCCTGCAGACACCTGATGGGTGGGATGGGGAAGAGCACTGGGCTTGGGAGAGGGCGCCCGTGTCCCATCCTGCCCTCTCCTCCCGGGAGGGGGATGTGCAGCAGGGGCCAGCTGGATGGACAGGGGTTCCAGAGACCTGCAGCACAGCTCTGTCCCTGCCCTGAGCACCTCCTTGCCCACAGGCCTTGGGGCAAGGAGTCCTGGCTCTGTGGGTGTCCCAACACAGTGACAGGGATGTGAGGATGGTGCCATTCCCACCTCTGGTGCCTCCAGCAGCCTTGACCCCGATGCACGTGGCCCTGCAGATCCTACAGGAGAGCAGAAGTGCCTGGACACGCTGGAAAAGTGCTGGGACACCTGCCCCCCTCAGCCCAGGCACACATTTGTTCTTTCAGGGCTGCAGTGGGCAATCCCTGGGTGCAAAGGGCAAGGACCAGTCAGGTTTGAGCTACTGAGTTGGTGGGGAGGCTGTGGCCTCCCTGCCAAATGCAGTGAGTGACCTGGCTGCTGCTAAAAGGGGGCAAAGCCAGGTTTGCTTCCCTGCTTTGCTGATCCTCCCTGCCTGAGCTGTGCTCTCCTCTCTCTGCTGCATCTATAAATATCCTCCCCATCTCAGTGACAGCAGGTGCAGGACCACGGCTGAGGGACGTGGCAAGGGACTCATCAAGGAGCAGAGGCAGTGGCACTCAGCAAGAAGGGGGAGGCAGCTGGGCTCAGGCCAGGGAGAGCTGAAGGGGGCCTGGGAGGGCTGCAGGTGGGGAGAGGGACAGGGATCCTGGTGTGGTGCCCTCCTTGCTTCTGTTTCCTGGCCTGTCTGGGGTTCCTGTGACCATGTCTGTGGCTGCACATGGATCCTGGTAGGGAAGGGGTCTGCATTCCCAGCCAGGAGCATCCCTGAGGTGTTTGACCCTCTACCAGCTCCAACACCCCTGACAGAGCCCAGCCTCCACACACATGCATTGATTATGCACTCAAGGCACATCCTGACCACAAAACCAGGTGTCCAGGGAAACCAGGATGTCTGCCCCTACCCCCACAGCCCTTCTGTGCCCAGGGTGTGTGCATCGTGTTGTGGCACAGAGCTCACACTGACCCTGGCTCCTGCTGCACCCACCACTGCTTGCAGGTGTCCATACCCTCTCCCCAGAGCTGACAGAGTATCTGAGAGGCCTCCCATTCCCTGGAAGGGATTTTGGGCCATTTCTGGAGTGGCTGTGTCTTGGCTCCTGCAAAGCTGCTTTCCAGAGTGTAACAGTGCTCAGCCAGCACAGCTTCCCTGGGATCCTGGAGCACAGCAAAGCCAAAATCTGGGGGGATGTGCAGGAGCTGGTACCTCTTGGCACCTGGGCAAGACCCAGAGGACCCAGAGTCCTGTCACACGTGGGGCTGGGATGGCACCAGGGGACTGCAGAGCCCATGTGGGTGGCTGGGAGGTGTTGGAGGTCTGAGGGGTTTAGGGGCATGGCAGAGTGGAATCACTCTGTGCTGGAAGGCCAAAGCTGGCTTCTGCCTCCCCAGAGCTTTTCCCAGAGTTTGGGACTGAGATCACAGAACCACAGAATTGTTTGTGTTGGAAGGGACTTTAAAGACCATCTCATTCCACCCCATATCCAACAGGCCAGGCTGCTCCAAGCCCTGTCCAACCTGGCCTTGGGCACTGCCAGGGATCCAGGGGCAGCCACAGCTCCTCTGGGCACCCTGTGCCAGGGCCTCCCACCTTCCTAGGGAGGAATTTCTTCCCAATATCCCATCCATCCCTGCCTTGTATGGGTGTGAAGCCATTCCCCCTTATCTTGTCACTCCACCCCATGTCCCCAGTCCCTCTCCAGCTCTCCTGGAGCCCCTTTAGGCCCTGGAAGAGGCTCTAAGGTCTCCCCAGAGCCTTCTCTCTGCCAGACGAACACTCCCAGCTCTCCCAGCCTGGCTCCTGGAGCACCTCTGTGGTCTCCTCTGGACTTGTTGCAATGGGTCCACGTCCTTCTGATGTTGGGGACCCCAGAACTGGAGGTAGCTCTGTAGGGTTGTTTCACCAGAGCCAAGCAGAAGATAGTGGCAGTGTGAATGGTGTCCCTTGGAGTGCCTGGCTCTGTACCTTGGGGTACAGAGAGCTGAAGGATCCAGCACTGAGCTGTGACAAGCCCTTTAGGCAAAGGGAGATGTCTGGGTCAGAGTAGCAATGCGATACCTGACAGAAAATTTCCTGCCAGCTGCAGGGGTGCAACTGCTGTGGCATCACCTGGGGCTCCCTGGTTGCTTGCTGCAGTTTTGGAGACCATCAGCCCTGATGGCTCCAAGGTCCAGTGCAAGGGGCACTGTGTGGCTGCACCCCCAGCTGACAGCACCCCCACTCTGCCAGCTGCCTTGGGAGCAGCTGGTGTCTTGCTGAGCCACAGCTGTGCCCCTGCCCTGCAAGCCCACCCCGTGATACCACTGATGACAGGATCTCTCCAGCACTGTCTCTGGACAGACAGCTTCCCAGGCAGGCAGGGTAAAAACCCGGGAGGGACCCGAGGCTGTGAGCTGTTCCCAGGTCCTGGTGATGAGTGGTGCAGACAGGTCCCTGCAGGTACAGCCCTCATCCCTCCTGAAGGAGCAATTGTTGCCACTGTGAGCTGGGAGTTGGGCAGGGAGCTCCTCTCAGCCCTCCACACAGAGGCTGCTGGCAGCACCATGGGGAGGTCCAGCATCTCCAGAGAACACCGAGGGCACACAGAGCGGAATGCAGGGTGTGCAACACCCCCTCTCCCTCCCCGTTCCCCCAAGCAAGCCTGGGATGAGATTTTCCCAAAGGATGGCCTGGCAGAGGACAGAGAGAGATGCCCACCCTGCCCTGTGTGCCTTGTGCAGGGGCAGCTGCTGGGGCAGGGCAGAGCTGTAGTCACACTGCACTGGCACGAGAGATGAAGGAGCAAATACTCTGCCCGTGGCGTGGCTGGGAGCCGGCATCTGTGGCTACCACGGGCAGGCATTAATGGCTGCTCAGCATTTCGGTGGGGAAGCAGTCATGGCTGTGGGGGGTCTGCTGACAGATGTCGAGTGTTTAATGCTGAGCAAGGGCCTCACCTGGCTCACCGATTCTGGTGGCTCCAAGGGATGCGAGGCTGTGGGAAGGATCATTTGGGTTTCCCAGGCAGCCTCGAGCCCCTGTCACAGGACGCCCTTGCCCAGTGCCCGGCCTCTCTGCCTTGGCACTGCTGCTGTGCCTTCCCAAACTGCTTTGGAAAGGGTTGGCCCTGTCTCAGGTGGCCAGCGTGGCACTGTGAGCCCTGGCTGTGCTGTGTCCTGCTCCCACAGCCACAGGTCAGTTGCGAGCCGTGTCTCTGCCAGAACGATGTGGCGAGGAAAGCGCCGGCATGGGGGTGTCCTGCCTGTCTCCTCAGACACGCAGGGGAGCAGTTACAAGGCGTTTTCCTCTCCGTGCCCGCCGCAAGGCACGGGTAACCCCATCCCCTTCACACCTGCCCCTGACCGAGCGCAGAGCTCCCCGCGGGGCTGCGAGTTTGCCTCTCTCGGCGGGCAGCGAGAGCAGCGAGGCGGGATGGGGGGCACGGGACGCCGGGGGACTCTCGGAGCTTCCCGAGGGCGGGGGAAGCTGGGGAGTGGGAACGCGAGTCCAGCGGCTGGGTCCGGGTTTAGCGAGCGCGTGTGGCGCGGAGAGGGGGGCTCAGCGCAGAGCCCACCCAGCCCATTGGCTTGCGAGCGGTGACGGGCAGGCTGCTCCCTCCCTGCTCGCCTGTGTGGCTGCGAGCAATGTGCGCAAAGTGCCTTTGCTTTAGCCGGCCAGAGCCGTAGCTCCGGGCACGGGTGGCTCGCTCGCAGAGGTGCTGGGACAAGCGAGGTGGCCCTGTCCTGCGCCTGGTGGCCCTCGCCAGACCATGGCATGGGCACAGGAGGATCTCACATCCTCGCTCTCCATCGTCATCACCTTGGCTGCCTGCCTGTCCGCCACCACCAGCGAAGGTAGGAACCGGGGTGGCCCTGGAGTGACGGGGCAGTGTTGGGGGCACCGCGGGATCGCTGTGGCTCTTTGGATGTGTCCACATGTGCTTAGCCCTGCCGGCCTTGGCTTCTCCGTGCTCCCAGGGGAGCGCAGCTCCAGGTTCCTGCCTGCCTGAGTTTGCTAATCCTGGAGCTTTTGCACCAGAGGCAAAACTTCGGAGCCGGTCAGGAGAACCTGATTTTGCAGCAATGCCGGCAGCTCTGCCTCCCTCCCGTGCCCGGGCTCTGCTGCAGCGTGCAGGGGTGGCTGCAGAGGGGACAGGGACACCGGCACCACCTCAGCCATGGCGAGCCCCATCCCCGGAGCTGGCAGCAGCCGCAGCGCGGGGCCGTGCGCGTTGGCCGAGCGGCGAGGGCTGTGATGGAGCCACTGGGGTGGGCAGAGCAAGGTGTGCAGAGGATGCTGAAAAGGGGAGCTGAAAAGGACGCTCAGGTGGGAAACTTCTCGTGAGAGAAAAGGCTGGAAACTTCTGAAGCAGGGCTGCAGCTGAGCATCCTCTCCCGACATCTTGGTGTCAGCCGCGTCAGGCCTGCGCTCCCCACGCGGCCGCTCTGCCCGGCTGCCCTCGTGCCTGGCCCGTGTCCCCGGCCCTGCTGCGCTGTCTCGGGCCCCCCTCAGTTTGGGCAGTGCCGCCCACCCGCCCGCCTGTCCCCCTCGGTGCTGGCAGCGGCGCCACGGCTGCTCCCCAGGTCTGCTGATCTCCATCGCCACAGCTCTGCCGTTCCCTCTCCCGAGCGTGTCCTTGGCACCGGCAGCAGCATCCTTCCTGCCTTCTGCTGTGCTCGGGAGCCACGGCCGGCACGGCGCGGCTCTGCAGCGAGCCTCGGGGCCGCTGTCCCTGCCCCGTGGAGACGGTGGCATCTCTGCCTGCTTCTGCCCCGGCATTTCTGCCATCCTTGCCGCATGCTGAGGCCCAAGGGCTGCCACCGCTGTGCCTCGTGCCTTTTGCAGCGCCCTGCTGGGTCCCTGTGCTCACCGCCATCGTCCTACACCCGCCGGCATCTTCCTCGCTTCTGTCCCCAGCTCTTTGCTGGTCCTAACCCTGTTTTCTACCCCATGCCTGCTTCTTGGCCCTCTTCCTGCACCTTTTGTCATCTGCTTTGCTGCCCGAGTAAAATGGGGATGCGTTGGAGTCTCACGGCTGGGGATGGGCTGTGAGTGTGCACAGTGGGGCTGCAGCACCCCGGACACTCCCAGCCCTTGCCTGGTCTTTGCTGGGATGCAGCAGCTGCCCTTTGGCCCGTGCCCGGGCAGGGAGAGGTGCACGGTGCTGTGCCAGGCTCTCAGCGCTGCAGCCCCGCAGAGCCAGACAGCCCTGCCTGGGCTTGGTGCAGCGCGAGGTGAGGGCCTCCTTGCTGTCCCCCATGGAGGAGATCACCGGCTGCTGGCTTGGGTTTTGTGGTGTCTGCGTGGACAGCCAGGCCCTGGGCTGCTGTCTGCCTGTCGCCAGCAGGGAGAGGTCTGGCTTTCCTGCGAGACTTGTTGGAAAAGGAAGCTGTCCTCAATCACAGCCTTGGTCAGGAGCCCTTGCACAGGGCTGGGGATGTGCTGGGCTCTGGGGCAGACCAAGCAGGCTGGCTCTGGGCTAGACCAGAGCAGAGGTACTGAGTGGCATCAAGAAAAGGTGTGGGAGCCTGCAGAAAGCCAGTGGTGCTCCATCCACTGCCCCGCTGATGATGCTCGTGGCCCTGCAGATCCCGGGGCTCTGCTGTGCCCTGGGGTGGGGCACTCTCTGCCAGCCAGCTCTGCCACATGAGCAGTGGAGCTGGGATGGGGCTGTGGGCTCTGGCAGTTCCCACTGTCCCAGGGGCTGGGATGGGCTGGGAGCTGCATCCGTGCTGGGATCGGCTGCGGTGCCGGTCACTGAGCACCCCGGCACGGGATGGGGCTGGGAATGTGGGAGATGCCACAGGGCCCAGCCCTGGTGGTGCCACACTCCACTTGTGCCCTGGTCACTGAGCACCCTGGCACGGGATGGGACTGGGAATGTGGGAGATGCCACAGAGCCCAGCCCTGGTGGTGCCACACTCCACTTGTGCCCTGGTCACTGAGCACCCTGGTATGGAATGGGACTGGGAATGTGGGAAATGCTGCAGAGCAGAGCCCTGGCTGTCCCACGCTCCAGTTGTGCCCTGATCACTGAGCACCCTGGCACGGGATGGGACTGGGAATGTGGGAGATGCCACAGAGCCCAGCCCTGGTGGTGCCACACTCCACTTGTGCCCTGGTCACTGAGCACCCTGGCACGGGATGGGACTGGGAATGTGGGAGATGCCACAGAGCCCAGCCCTGGTGGTGCCACACTCCACTTGTGCCCTGGTCACTGAGCACCCTGGTATGGAATGGGACTGGGAATGTGGGAGATGCCGCAGAGCCCAGCCCAGCCCAGCCCTGGCGGTGCCACACTCCAGCTGTGCCAGGCTGGGCTGCCTCACTCCCAGAGCACGGGCACCCTGTGAAGGTGCAGCCCTGCTGCCCAGCACCTCTGCTGCTCCCACGGCCTCTCCATGCCCCGTGTTCTGGCTGTGCTCCCAGGCAAAGCCGGTGCTGGTTTGGGAACTGCGGGGTAAAAAATTACGACCGCAAAGCAAATTTCAGGCCGGGCTGTGCTCCGCTCTGCGTGCTCGAATTAGGAGGCAATTGGTGTACAAAAACATGTATTAACCAAAAAACCAGATTAAATCCTAGTTTTTTTTCCTTTCCAAGAGCTCCCAGTACCTTTCTCTTTCCTGCTATATTTGTTCCAATAAGTTTTAAGCTTATATTTTTTATTCCTTTCGGTCTTGTGTGCAGGCATGCCCGAGAAATAGGAGGAAAAGGAAATTGCCATTCCATGGGAAATCCCCCATTTCAGCACGGCAGCCATTGCGAAATGCATTGAAAGCCAAAACTCAGATTTATTTTTTTTTTAAAGAGGGGTAAAAATTTGCAGGATGTGGAAGATTTTTATTTTAAAGCACTGAAAAAAGAATTGTCTGAAATTATTAAATTGTTTTAGAGCAGGGAGGTAAAAAAGTTATTTTCAATAATATGAGGTATGGGAGACTAAAATATTTACAGTATTGCACACTGAGTTGCATAGGTGAAAATATTAAAGCGGGTATTTTTTATTATAGCACAAATCGAAATTAAATAATAAAATATGAAATATCTTTGTTTTATTGAAAGAAAATCGGACGAGCAGAAATTACCACATTTGGGGCTCGGGTGGAGGTAACAAAATTGTATTTTCTGCCAAAAAATGGCCTTTCAAATGCCGCTGCTGGCAGTCTGCTCCCTCCTAGGTGAAGTCTCCAGCTCAGTTCTGCCCTCCATCCATAAGATCTTCCTCCCCATCACAGCGTGGACCCCATGGGTGAGCTTGGAGGGGTCCTCGTGGGGACCTCGTGAGGCAGGGAAGGAGGATTTGGGGACATCTCCCCCAGCATTTTGGGGCACACTGGGCTGGCTGAGACAAGCAGCAGGTGGTGGGTACGGGGTGATGTCCAGGGGAGGATGCAGAGCCGATGAGGGAGAGCTCATTTTTCCTTGTAGCACGGGGATTTGGGTTTGTTCTCCACTCTGCAGGGATGGGGTGCAGGAAAACACGGGGATTCCTCGGGAAAACCCGGCTGCTCTGCTGAAACGGGAGCCACAGGAAGGGCTGGTGGGGGTCTCCCTCGCTAATCTCTCATTGTAATCTCATTAATTGCCCCTCTGCTCAAACAGAAAAAAAGGTAAAAACTAATCTGTGTGTTTCTTCAACGCTTCTTTCCCACTCGGCTGCAGCAACGCCAAAGTTGGGGCTGCGGGCAAAGCAGGCGCTGAAAGGGAGAGGAAATCGCCTTTTCCTTTTTAAAAAGGCTGTGGGGTTGTGTGTTCCTCTGTAAGGAGAGGAAACAAGAGCCTTAAGCTTATGGGCTTTTGGTGATGGGGGATTGAGAAGCATTGGTTTAAAACAGGGAGCCGATTTAGGCTAAATTAGTGAAAAAAAAAAATTAAAATTTAGGGGTGTTTAATTTTTTGAATGCTCCCAAAATGCTGATATAAAGCAAATATTTGCATGATTTCGGGTAGGCTTATGGGGATTTGGTGCCATCTTAATTTCTATCCCTCTTGTATTAATTGCTTGTAAAACTTCTGAAAAATCAGCCTCCAAAATTTGCAGAAAAATAGCACACCTGTGCTCCAAACACACCTCCGCCGGCAGGTTTTTTTTTTCATTCTCCTCGCATTCTCGTTTCCTGAAATTGCAAGGGCTTGTTCCCAGTGACAATAAATGAGCACCCATTTTGGTGACGGTGCAGAGGGATCGGATGAAGCCAAATTTAAGTACAACTGAAAACCCCATGAATTGCTTCGGGGAGGAAAGAATTCCTCGGGGGTTTTTTCCCGATGGCTGAAAGGTGGTTAGAAAAATATTTTACTCGATAAAACAGTGGTTTTAACCAACAAACCAGCAGTGAGCCCCGGCCCCCGAGGATGCTCAGGAAGGGTGGAAGCTCATCCTGCACATCGCGCTCATCCCGGCGCCGGGATTTGGGGGAGCAGCGGTTTCAGGGGGCCATCCCGACACCTGCACTCTTTGTTCTGCTCGGCTCCCGTGCTTTGCCTGTCCCGCTGGCCTCTCTGGCAGTTTGCTGCGCGCTGCCTTTATCTCCAGGGCCGCATCCATTCATATGATAACTCTATTCATGCCCTGACAGTTTCGGATAGTTCATTCTCCTGACCCAGCCTCTTTGCCTGGCCCGCACTCGGGATGATTCCTCTGTCGCAGAGCCGATTAACCCCTTCAGCCTCACCGGTCCCAAAGGGAGTGGCCGGATCGTGTGCTTGTGTTACCTTCACAATGAAACAAAGCCGCCTGTCCTGCCCGTGGCGATGTGGGATACTCAAAAACAACCGTGGAAAGGTTATAACTCCTTAATGGCTCAGGTCCAGGCACACCAATAAAGCCTAATGAGGTGTGTTTGGCCCAGGGAGAGTGTCCAAAAAGGTATTCATCATTTATCTGAAGACATCAGCAAAGGCAGCACCGCTTTTAATAATCCCTTCAAAGGGCTCATCAGCCCCAGCCTTTAAAAATTGCCCCCCTCTTTCCCTAATACAAATTTCCCTGGCTTTGCCTTCCAGCCATTTGTTCTTGTTAGACTTTGCCTGCAGGATTAAAGAGCCAATATTTTGGGGCTGTGAAAGCTCTAAACTCAACCTGGGCACCTCACAGTCCTTGTGGGCAGGAGCAGATTGGGCTCTGCACGTTCCCTTCTGTGATTTTTCTTTACCTCCAGCCTTGCTTATCATGGTCGTGCCTGTGAGTATCTTCTGCTCTGTCAGTTTCTCATATTTAAAATGCTTATTTAACCACATTAGTGAGTGGAAACAGTGCTGGCTGCAGCTGGAGAGATGAGTTCCATCCCAGCATCAACAAAGCCACAAGTTCCTGGGTCTTTCCTTGGATGAAATACCTTCTGTGTTATGCACCTTCCATGCAATTATTAAGGACTTCTGTGATATTTAATTACCAGTGATATGAAATATTCAGCCTGTCCCCTCAAACGTGGTTAGTATTGGTATTTTTGTCTGTGAAAATGTTCCATTTTAGAAAGCTATTTTTAAGAGAGCAAAGGCAAAAAGCCTTTAAAAGAAATTATCTTGCTTTAAAAATGTCACTGGAGTACAAACAGCTCAGCACAGTTTAGGGTGGCCAACTGGTGTGAGAGCAAAGATGTCCTGGGAGAAATTAGGGGAAAAGCAGAGGACAGCATGAAAAACTGACAGGCAAAGCCCCTCCAAATAATCCAGACAAGAGTGCACATTTGGAAAGCCCACGTTTCCCTAGTGAGGATTGCAGAGAAGGTAACACTCAAAGCTTTGCCACGACTGCTGGGACACAGGGAGAGGTGGGGAGGGCAGAGTGGCATTTTCAAGGTGCTGCAAGGTTTGCCCTGGCTCTGATACAGGTGCAGATCTCCTGTGCCAGCTCTGCTTGAGCCTCTGTGGGTGGCATGGGAAGTGTGGGGTGAGGAACCTTCCAAATCCCAAAGAGGCAGGAGATAAGAGTGGGCACTCAGCTTACACGTGGGGAGTGAGATAGTCTGGGAAAAGGGCTCTGGGACAGTGCTAGCAGCTTACCTGGCATGAGCTTCACTGTCCAGAAAATGCAGGAGAGGTTAGAAACCCCGGTGAGTAAAGCTGAAAATGCATTTGTGTCTATTTTATTGAACCCAGAAAAGAGAAGAGGGAGTCAGGACTAGTGTGAGGACACTGGGACAAATCCCTCAGGACACAGCTGCCATTCCTTGGAGTCTGTACCACAGAGGTGCTGCTGACTGCAAGCAGAAGACATTTATTTTGTGTTAGAAACCCTCTGTGTCATTTTTAAAGGCTGTCAGGATATTGCATTACTGGTAGCACGAGGTGTTTAGGCTGTCCCTGTACCTGATTGCAGCTCAGTGGGGTGTGGGAGGTGACCTGTTACCTGTTCCTCAGGATTCTGGCTTTGGGGCCAGTGCTCAGGGGTGCCAGAGCTGCCCTTTGGCGGTGTGGGAGTTGGATGGGGCAGTTCCCACAGGGCTCAGCTCAGCCCAGGGGTGGCTGTGCCAGGGCTGCTCTCTGCTGATGGACAGGCCCATGGTGTTGTGCTGTCCCTCAGGCTGGGATCTTGTGGTGGAAAAGACTCGCCCAGATGGCCCAATCCAGAGCTGGGGGCACCAGCTGTGCCTCCTCCAGGGCCACAGGGACCCCAGTGCTGCTTCCCCTGCTCACCCTGGATGTTTCCATGGAAGTTCTCACCTCCCTGACCTTTCTCACCCCCCATCCCCAGAGCCCTCCCACCTCCTCCTCTGGCTTCTGCCCTGAATAACAACAAGCCCAGTCACCCCCAGAGCCTGAAATGGTTCCTGGCTCCGGGACCAGGACACTGAAGTGTGGACCTGCCCTCGCTCTGAGCCCTGCCCACCCTCCTCCAGCCCTGGCACAGCCCAGTGGGTTCTGACATTTCCATTTCAGCTTGCACTGGAACCAGTGAGTGCCACAGTGTGGGGCTGCACACCTGTACTGGGCAGGGGTGCACTCCAGAACCAGGGACACACTCCAGAACCAGGGACACACTCCAGTACCAGGAACACTCCAGTACCAGGGACACACACCAGCACCAGGGACACACTCCAGAACCAGGGACACACTCCAGAACCAGGGACACACTCCAGAACCAGGGACACTCCAGAACCAGGGACACACTCCAGAACCAGGGACACACTCCAGAACCAGGGACACTCCAGCACCAGGGACACACTCCAGTACCAGGGACACTCCAGAACCAGGGACACACTTCAGAACCAGGGACACACTTCAGAACCAGGAACACACTCCAGAACCAGGAACACACTCCAGAACCAGGGACACTCCAGAACCAGGAACACACTCCAGAACCAGGGACACACTCCAGAACCAGGAACACACTCCAGAACCAGGGACACTCCAGTACCAGGGACACTCCAGAACCAGGGACACACTCCAGAACCAGGGACACACTCCAGAACCAGGGACACTCCAGCACCAGGGACACACTCCAGTACCAGGGACACTCCAGAACCAGGGACACACTTCAGAACCAGGGACACACTTCAGAACCAGGAACACACTCCAGAACCAGGAACACACTCCAGAACCAGGGACACTCCAGAACCAGGAACACACTCCAGAACCAGGGACACACTCCAGAACCAGGAACACACTCCAGAACCAGGGACACTCCAGAACCAGGAACACACTCCAGAACCAGGAACACACTCCAGAACCAGGAACACACTCCAGAACCAGGGACACACTCCAGTACCAGGGACACACTCCAGTACTGGGCAGGGTTGCACTCCAGAACCAGGGACACACACCAATATCAGGGACACACACCAGTACCAAGGACACACTCCAGTACCAGGGGTCCACACCAGTACTGCTACATCCTGCCCAGTGTTGGGTACTGTGTTAAATTTGGGTCTCCTACTCCAGCATGCCCAGTTCTCCCTGTCTGTCCCTGTCTGCACACAAGCATTGGGAGTCTCAAAGTGAACAGGAACCATGACCATTTTACATCTCTATTTTCTCACCTGTAGTTTTGAGAGGGAACATCTTTTTGTTGTTCAGCTTTTGATGTGCTTTTTTTTTTTTTCTGGGAAGAAAAAAACCCTGCCCTATAATTTCAAGGTTTTTAGCCTTAGAAATACTTTATTCAAGGTGTTTTGTTTTGTTTTGTTTCCTTTTTTGCATTATTTCACAACACCTCAGTCCTACCACAGGTTATGCTCTTGTGCTGCACATTATCTTACGTGATACCATGCAGGGGCTGGAAGGATCAGGTTGATAATTTTATTTTTAAAACCTGAACTGAGGCTTTTTGTTAGCACTGATTGAACAAACAAGCTTTCTTCCTACATCAAAGTATCTCCTGCTCTGGGTATAGTGAAAAGAGGTGACCCTCTGGGCAGTCCTTATGGGCATTGCAGCTCCTGATGCATTACAAAATGATATAAAATTAAATACAGAAAGTTCACAGCAACAATCTGGAGGTCTGAGAAGAGATCCTGAAATGGGAATTAGGGCACAGCCAAAAAGCAGCACTGCTTTCGTTTGAAAAGGTTTCTTTTTAGCTTGGTTTTTTTGTTGTTGGTTTTTTGTTTTGTTTTCTTTTGTTTTGGGGTTTGTTGGGGTTTTTTTGGTTTTTGTGGTTGGTTGGTTGGTATTTTTCTTCTCTGATTTTTTTGCCTTTTTTGGGTTTATTTTGTTTTGTTTTGTTTTGTTTTGTTTTCCAGCCCGATTCTGGCATTTCCAGAAGTGTGGAAATTCAAAATTCCCACCAGATTTGATAATATTTCCTGGGTCTACACACAGGGCTTTTCTAAACTCCTCCTCTGGGCTGGTGGGTGCTGAGGGTGGCCCCATCCCCACTGTGCCCTCAGTAAGTGCAGCCCTGTGGATGAGCAGCTGCTGGACAAATCCTGACCTGGATCCCTGGGGAGCATCTCTGCATGACCTGCCCTCCAAGCATGCTGCTCCTCCCTCTGATCCCCATCAATTGGCCTGGTGTGTTGGGAAGTAAATGGCTGTTTTTCACTGCTTAAAGATAAATATTGTCCCAGGGATCGGGAGGCTGGAAGTGAAGCTTCCCATCCTGTCCTCTGGCCGTGTTCCAAGGGCAGTGAGACACAACTTTGTGTCTCAGCTTTGCCTCCTGAGTGGGAGAGGTCATGGCTGCCTATTCAGCTGGCCCTTGGATTAGCTGGTGGGACACAAATAACTGACCCACCCCAGCCCCACCTCCCCTTCCAAGTTCTGCCCCGATTAGGGGAAAGGAGTGGCCCTGGCTCCTGTTCCCCTCCTCTCAGGGAGCCTCTCGCTGCCCAGTGTGGATAACCACTGCCCCCAGAGGGGCTGTGGGGCAGCTGTGGGGCAGCTGTGGGGTGAGCAGACCTGCCTGGAGCCGTGGAGCTGAGCCTGCTGCTCTGTGCGTGCTGGGGAGCAGCCGAACTGTGCTGATAAGAGTTTCATTACTGATGCAAAGGGCGTTGTTGCATGGGGGGGAGCCTTGCTGTGAATCTTGGGAGGCCTTTGAAGTTGTGATGGAGAGAAACTGAAGCCCAAGGGAACGGGGCTGCTCCCACTGACCCTTTCTCCCCACGCCTGCGCTACAAAGCCCCTGCCTGAGAGGGAGATGGTGGAGTAATTAGAGGGAAGGCCGCGGTGGGTTAACAATTAGCGAGGGTGCTCAGAGCCCTCCCTGGTCCCCCACTGTTCTTCCAGAGCCTGGGACTCAGCACATCCACCAGTGTGTCACCCCCAGGCTTGTTCCACCACCCCACCATGAACCCAGGGTGGCCTGAGGATGCCCTAGACACCATGAGCCCATTCCTGAGCCCGGGATGCTTGGATGTGAGACCCCAAGGTGCCCACACATCTGTTTGTAGGGGTGCAGGAGCTGTGGCCACCAGTGTAAGTGTTGGGAAGGGTATCTAAGCACTCACTCTTTAAAGATTATATAGCTATAGATAAAGCTTATACAGATATAAATATAGCTATTGAGATAAATATATATATATATGATAGAGATATGCAGATATAGATACAAATATATGACAAGAGATATGTGGTCCCCAGAAAAACACATCTTCTGGATGTCTCAGCTCCCTCACTCATCCCAAGCAGGGTTTAGAATTTGGTAGATGAGTATGGAAATGGGTACAGATACAGATCCAAAACCAGAGGCAGAGGTACAAATGCAATATCCACACACATCATGCACTGACTGACACACTTTGACTCCTGCCCAGTCTGTGTCTGTGAGGCTGCTGTGTGCACTGCTCATGCATCATTACAAGTTTAAGCAACAAGAGGGTCTGCCTTGCGTGAGGCTCTGTGTGCAGACCCCACTCGTGCTGGGGAGAGACCTGCTTGCTCCTAGGTGCTTCCATCTGAACGGGCAATCAGGCTTGACAGCTTTTCCACCAGGGTGAGAATTTCCCCTGACACCTCCTGGTGTTTTGGCTCAATACTCTGAGTCAAGGCCAAGGCACAGAATAGGGAAACGACAAAATGGTGCTGAGGAAAACAAAATGGAGCTTGCAGTTTGAGACTGATACATGCAGACAGTCCATAGCATCAAAGAGAATTGCCCAGCTGTAGGAGAGAGGTCTCCCAAACAGGCACATTCTCTGAGAAAGTGTTTCAGTTGAAAGGGCTCCTTTGTGGTGGTCTTGCTTGCCCTGCAGCTTCACGGGCGGGCTCTGAGCATCACCCCAGAGGAGAAACAGCTCACCTGCACAGGGCTGGCACAGGAGCTGTGGCAGGCTCCCTTCAGAGCTGGGCTGTAGCCAGCTGGGTCTGGGGACAGTGCTGATGTGCCCATATCCAGGCATGTCAGGGTGCTGCTGGATGGACTCTGGGACCCCCAGGCACGTGTGCTGTGCCATGAGTTAGCAGGAGCTCTCAGACACACAGTGCCTCTGTTTGTGCAGTGCTGTGTGGGCTTGAAACCAGGGCTCTGTGCACTTGGCTGAAGGGAGGGAATAAAGGAACTTATCCCTCTTCCTGCAAAGAGGAGTCTGACCATGGGTCAGTGCAAGCTGGCGTAGGTTGTGTGGGAAGCAAAGCAACCTTTGGGTTGTGCTGACATCTCTGTGGGACTGGCTGATGACCACAGGGTCAGGGTGCTGGGATGGGGTGTAGCAAGGTGGCTCCAGGCCCCACACACCGCTGGCAGATAAATCTGGGGTACAGTTCAGTACCTGCTCTCAGCACCATTCTTCAGAACACAATGCTCCCACTGGGCCCCAGTCCGTGCAGGCTCCTCCTGCTGCCTGCAGAGCACTGGGAGGCAGCCACATCCTTTGCTGAGCATCCCAGCGTGGGAAAGAGGGTGCAGAGACCACAGTGGGGGGGAGAGAGGGTCTGCAAAAGCTTCCCCTCCCTGCAACCTGCCTGCTGAGGGTCACCAGGACTGTGCTCCTGCACTGTGAACAGGGAAACTCCCAAGCCTGGGCTCCTGCTGGGTGAATTACCCAGGGAAAATAGGCAGAAAATCTTCAGATTAACAATAACAAATAAAAATGGATTTGAGATCTCCGAGGTAATTACTCCGTGCTGGGGGCAAGGGGCCTCTTTAGCAGTGGGAGCGGCACCGCGCAGAGTGGAGGCTCTTGGCCTGCTGTTGGGCCAATGGAACCACACAAGAAACCCTGGAAATTCTTTCAAATTGTTCTGCTAACATTAATAAATGCCTCAAAAGCTCCTAATCTGCTCTGTCAGGAGCATGACGTCCGGGTGTTTCGCAGCCAGCTCACGTCTCTGCTCCTCTCTCCCCTCCTCTCCTTCCCTGCCTGGTGAGAGTAAATGAAAGTGGCACCCGTTCCTCAGGCTGCAGGGACCAGCCCCACGCTGAGCCCGGCTCTGCCAGGACTGAAGCTGCTGTCCTGATATGCCCTGTCTCTGCTGTGACAAGCTGGACCTGGCAGCAAGACCACCCTGAGTCCCTGCTGAGCCCAGGGACCAGCCCAGCCCTGGGGCTGCAGAGGGATGCTCTGACAAGGTGCCTCCAGGTCCAGTTTGGGGCTCCTCAAGGGTGAGGAAAGGCAGCCAGCAAGGATGAAGCCACCTGAGGCATTGACCTCACTGGGTGGCTTCAGGGAAAAGGGAGTGGGGAAAGCTGGAGGTCCCTGTGGGAGCCTGGTGCTACTGGGGGTGTGGAGGCATCAGGGTGCTGGTGCCCACTGCACTCATTCCCAAGGGTCAGGGCACCTTGCTGGCACCCTCCCCCAAGCCTCCATCCCTCTGGATCTGCACCATGGAGCTGGGGCCCGGGCTCCTTCCCCAGGTTACCAGGCGAGGCAAGGCTCTCCTCTGCCTGCTGCTGTGGGGCTCAGGTGGCTCAGAGGCAGCAGTGCCGTGGCAGCCTGCTTTCCTCCACTGCTGCCACTGCACAGGGCTCCACAGGAAGCTCCTGAGCACATGGGAAGGCATCCTCACCTCTCCCCCCCCCAGTCTGCTCCCCTCTTCCTGCAGTTTGCCTCTGTCTCCTCTTGAAGCCGAGCTCCTGGTGCTGACAGGGATTTGGAGGGGTTGGCTTTGATGGACTTCTCCAGTGGGATGTGAGCCAGGGCCATGGGGAGTCTCTTTGTGCTGGAGCTGGGCTCTGCAGTGTGCAATTACAGCAGCTGCTGGAGTGCAGACTTTGAACCAGTGGTGCTGGGAGAGAGCTGAGCCTGAAGCACTTCCAGAGGGGAAGTGCCCAGCCAAGGAACGATGCTCCAGTTGCATCAGTCTTGGCCCACAGTGGGACTGGTGGGCAACCTGCTGCTGGGAGCTTCTTTCCACAGCCCTTCCTTGCTTTGCATTCCCTCCAAGCTGCTGTTTGCAGCCTCCTCTCCTCTAAAAGGTCACAGTGCTCTCAGTGATGGGGCCAGGACTCAACTCTGTCCTGACCCACCAGCTCTGGGGAGCATCACTTGTTGCCATCCCCAAACTCCACACCTGCCTTATATCCAGCCAGGCACTCCCTGGTGAGAGACTGATGGGTGAGAGGCAGTTTCAAGGAAGTGGCATGTGAGGGGGAGTTCTTCCTGGTGGCTCTGTTCCTCCCTCCCCAGGGATGGAGACAAAGCTCTCTAACACAGCTTTTGCTCCTGTGTTTTCCAGTGAACTTGCTGGACACATCAACAATCCCTGGAGACTGGGGCTGGATGACCTATCCCTCCCATGGGGTAAGTATGGAATCACTGTTGGCACAGGGGGAAGGGTCACCATGGGTCAGGGGTCAGGGATGGACAGGGAATGGGCATCTCAGCCCCTGCTCAGTGCTGATGAGGCCAACAGACCACATCTGCTGGGAAAATGCCAGCCTGACAGACTGGCAGTTTTGGAAATGCCATTTAACCCTCTGTGCCCCCTGGTGGGGACCAGGCTGTCACCAGGTCCTGAACTTTGAGGGGACACACTAAGAAGGGGCTCATTCCTCACTGCACTGGCTGAGCCCCAAAAGACCAGGAAGCTCCCAGCCACCTGTAATCCAAGGAGTTCCTGTGGGAACTGGGCAGGAGAGGGAGGGAGGGGAGCCTCCCCTGTGGATCATATCTTGCAGTGAATGGGGATGGAAGCTCACAGCCCTGCAGTGTGCCCAGGAGGGATGGCAGGGTTGTGACCCCCAGATGAGCTTGCCACCTCCACTGGCTGGATCCTCTCTTCATGCTGCCTTCACTTGCATTTCCATGCCCAGGTTTGCCTCTTCCCTTGCATTTCCATGCCCAGGTTTGCCCCCTCACTTGCATTTCCATGCCCAGGTTTGCCCCTTTCACTTGCATTTCCATGCCCAGGTTTGCCCCCTTCACTTGGCATTTCCATGCCCAAGTCTGCCCCCTTTCACTTACATTTCTATG